>ML218445.1:0-17033 GCA_004785975.1 Popillia japonica
TAGGTAGGTAAGTACATACAACTGCACGGCTATTGCAATCATTGGTGCTAGTTATTTCGCCAAAACTATCAGTGACGAGGGAAAAATGCCGTTACCTATACTGTGTGTCACATTTAAGAAAGATACGTTTGCTTCCTCACGTAGACTAATTGTGAATCACTCTGTATAGATCAATATATTTGCAAAGTAGGAAGAATAACGCTCCAAGTTTCTTCTATAACGTTTTTGATATTCTGTACAGAAACGAAATTAGTTTAGGGCGTTCGTCAGTTAGAGGGATATTAAATGAGGTGGAGATGTTCAAAGTATTATAAAACGCTCGGTTACTTTACATTCTGTTTAGTATAAATGATTGAGGTAGCAATATAGGTATTTTTTCAATCCAAGGTTAACGGAACGTTTTAATTTTCTACATATGTAGGTACTATATAACCAGTAGATATAATTTGGGAAAGGCATGTTCAAGAACGCTCTAAAATTTCAATTATTCTCTAGGAACTAATTGGCAATATATTTTTAGTCTACCTACTTCCCAGAAATTCTATATTAACAGAAAGATCGACCAAAATAGATTTTTTAAGTGCTAACTCCGCGACGGTTAACGGTAACAGGTTTTATGAATGAGAACATTTGCAAATGCAATGAAACATAAACAGGTCTTTTAAGTAACACTTTCACATGACCTACCTCCTGACATTACAATTTAAGCTATAGGTATGAGACATATTCGGAGTCAATTGTACTTATACTTAACTAACTTACAAATAATTAATCATCTCAACAATATAAACCGAACAAAATATTGATAAATAGGTAGCCGTGAGAGAACTATCAGTAACTTTCTTTGCTTTTTGTTTTTGCAGCTTTCTTGTTAAGCAAGTAAAATAAATAGAGCGATTTGGTTATCCGCACATCCTTCACATCCTAGTATTCTTGTATAGTAGGTAATCTAAGGATAAGCCATAATGTAATAATTGACATTTAAACGGTATTGCACTAACAGTAATTTTCCTTCGTGTTTCTACCTATTCAAGGCCACGCATTACATTAGTAGACAACGGGAAAACTAATTTTTAGAACAGTCTCTGGCTGCGTGGAAGCATTCTTTAATAAATAATGATATAACATTCATGAATTAATAATTTGCTACATCCACATACTTGTAAGTTTTATTGGTTAACCTTTAACTGAGAGAAAGTGATGAAGATTGCTTAAGAGAATCGGCAAACTCAAAATGATTCTGTAAAATACATGCATAGCTTTTAGCGTTTTCTATGCTATTGAGTTATACTGTAACATTTCTACCAATAAACTTGTATGTGTATGTGTAAGTAACAATCTTAAAAACTTGAATCATATATGTTTTCAAATAATTTCCCAAAAATATTATTCACCAATATTAGGACTTCTACTACATTCACACATAGCGGTTATGAGATACGTTTGTTATAGAGCAGTTTACTTCACAATTGAACATTTATTACATTAAAATATTAATCAAATAAAAGCTATAATAACTGTCAAACACAATTGAAAATACTTCATAATATCTCCAGTTAATATTACGTATACAGTGTTCTGCCATATCGGTTTTTTTTTTGTAATGTAGTACGTGATATAAAATCTAATTTCAAGTTAAAATGTTTTTTAGTAACAGTAACTAAAAGAAAAATAGCTACAATAAACTTAAACATTTAAAATAAGGAGTTACTGAGACAACAAAAACATAAACAAGCAAGAGTCGAAATTTTGGTACCGGCATTATTAGTTGGGCGGCTTTTGCTCACAACAATAACACCCCGGACTTTGCCATCACAAAGCCAGGTATTTTACTAACACAACTCTACTGTCAATAACTTCAAACGCACCAAGAATTGGTTTAATCAAGATAATTTTTTATAAAAGTTCCAAGTTTAACGTTATAACTTTCTTGAGTATATATACAGGATGCTACATACTATTACCGATGAGGAGAGAGGTAATGTATTTTAAAAATTGTTTCTTATCATCACTGAACATACAAGTTTTTTTAATGTTATTTTTGTAATTTTTCTACATTGTTTTTATGAACACATTTAAAAACATTCAACAATAGTTATATATGTTTGTCGCCCAAGACAACAATAATTAAGAAAAAAAAACACCAAACAGAACCGTACAAACCAAAATTCTTGCCAAATTTAGAACAAAAATATTTGCATAAAACGATTGGGTATTCCCTAGGGTGCCAAGGTAATTTGTTAAGCGATCGAATATTTCTGGAAACAAAATAGGTGTACTGAAGAACTATTTTTAATGTCAAAGTAACATTTAATGTGAAGTCGTTAAAGTCTACCAAAGCTGTCATTTACACCAGGAGTTTGAAACGAATTTGAACAACTTCGACATAAAAAATTTAAGCAGTTTAGCCATCTCATAAGAAGAATTGAAAGACATTTACACATATATTTTACTTGTTAAATTATTATATATCGCATATGTTACTCTACGAGATCGAATTTGCAGAAGTTATACATTTACTTTGTCATATAGCAACAAGGGCATAACTTGTATCGATACATATTTATGTTATATGACTAGCTAATATTACAATGTAATCTGTTTGAATCCTCGTTGAGATATAACCTACATGTAGTGGTTTACTGGGTAAGTATGTATATACTTACATACCTATATTTACATATCACGAAACGTATTTGTATATAATAGTATTTGTGTTTATTTTACTATACCTACTCAATAAATAGCTTTGCTACTTATACTAGACTGAGTTTTCGATAAAACTTTGTAGAAATGACATACTTATGCGTTTTCTTTTTTAAATTTAACTATGAACAGCAAACTGTTGTGTACGCGTGGCATAGGTATGTTGTTTATTTTGTGCCGTAAGCACACAGCTCTTTTATCTTGAACGTACGGCAAAATATTTAATCTAATTATAAATGGTGTGATGGTAATAACTGTAACCAAATCGTAAATAGCTGAAAACAAATGAATTTCGAGAGAAATGCTATTATTTATTTAAAAGACAAGTTACGTGAATAAAGTTTTTTGTTTAATAAAGAAGTTTAGCTCTTGGCTAACAAAAAGCGCATCCAAAATATATAAATAGATAACTTCTTTATTTTGCAGACAAGTGGCCTTTTTAATCGACTACCTGCTAGTAATATGTATAATTTACAGAAGGTGCCCTATTAATTTCACGTTATTTCTTAGCTGTGTTAAATGTGAAAGGCAGTTCGAATTTAATAATTGAATAATATACAAGAATCAAATGTTATTTACGAATGTGTAATTTGTATTTCCAACGTGTAGCCCAACGCTATCCGTATGTAAACATGCCTTGCATTTTAATGATACATGCACGGCAGTTTGTGGAAAAGATTACACTATGTTTTTGTTTGGAATTATAATTGCTTATATTTAAAGACCTGATTTCTATCAGATATTAAACATACAAAAAGTTTAATTTCTTTCATTCATTCTCCAACCCATCAGCACACCACATTTGTATTTCTGAGAATTTTGTATGTTAAAGCTAAAATAAGAATTTCTATAAAGCATAATATTACTATTATAAGAAGTCAAGCTATAAACTACGAAATTCTATAAAATTATTTCATACATATGTATGTACAATCTTGAACAGATAGAATGTCCGGGTATACGGAGTGCATGTTGCGCGCCTGATACAATATCGATTGTGCCGTCAAGCGAATTGTATCAGGAGCGCAGCCTGCACTCCGTACATCCGGACATTCTATCTGTCCATGACTGTACATACCTAGGTATATACTGTTTATGTATTTCCACTGCAAACACATTTTTATTGCCGCAGACTAACATGTATGACATTTTCATATACTCTCACTTATTGTTTATTGCAGAGAATACTTTTAACATAAAATGGTTGACATTTCACGTCCTCAGCGCAAACTCTTAAGTCCTGTTTTCTTCTATTTCTGCATTAAAATTTATTGACTTTAATAGGTACTGCTCACGCAAGGATATATTGAACCGTTTAGAACATTTGTGCCAGAAGATTTTGTTTATTTAATAAAAGCAGTATTATAATAAATCAATAAAACAATTTTGTGGAACCTGAATAAATTGTCGACATAGATCGGCTCTTTGTGTATACACAATTATTATATCAAAAGCACTTTTTCCACAATGGCATGTTGCTGGTATATTTCAATAAAGTACAATTATTTTATTAAGAAGTTAAAAAATATCTGTATCACCAAATAACATAATTCCTAATTTTTATAAAATTTCCATTATTCTTCTCCATATTGACACTGACAGTAAAAACTACGGCAAGACCCGATGCATAAATTCTCAGAAGCTGTTACAACAAAACCTAGCTGTAGAATTATGGTGTTATTCGCGCAGTTAGTTGCATATATTTACTACTGATTTGTGATGTGATATATTAAATTAAAACATACTTATATAAGTAAATTACAACACTATGAAAACTATCATTGAGGTACATACCTACATATGTACCTAATAAAATAAATATGAAGGTATACAAATTTTATTAGTTAGCTGGTGAAAAGCGACAAACAGAAATCTTCTGCATTAATGCATTCCTTGTGTTAGGTAATATTAATATTTACAACTTACACTTTATCAGTATAACGATGTTGAACGCAAAAGTGAAAGGAATAAATTTTTCACCGGGCTGGTTTAAACTCGTACTAAATACATTAGAAACATGGAGTCAGAAGATGGCATAATTTTATTCAGTTTTTCCATATTATGTATTGTTACGTATGCATCATTAACCTTTAGTATTACGTAGAAATTTAAAAGAAAAATGAAAGGAGTTCAAGAGAAAGTGTGAATCGATTTATTCTACTTACCTAACAAGAAATTCTCTTTATAATGGGTACTTTAATGTTATTCATGTGGAGGATAAAACTTTATACTAGGTGTGTACTTTTAATTTATTTTAATTTAGCAAAATAAAAGTATAAACAAAAACTTACGTGCAAATGTCGCCAACCCAATTACCAGTACTAATGCAAGGAATTTCATTTTTTATGTTGCTTACTTATATGCGAAACTAAAATAGATAAATCGTATAGGTGAAATGGTGATCACCTCTAGAAAAGAACTACACAAGGTGTTGCGGTTCTGGTATATAAAAGCTCTTGTACGGTGACTCAACTAAATATTATACGTAGCGTTATATTACAATCCATAAGTCATTTAGATTTGGATGACCGGTTTCTGTATCCCTACTATCGCTTGTACTTACGCTTAATCATTTGAGCATACCACATTTTTGCATGGAAACGAAAAAGGCACTACAGTTAATAATTTAGTTAGGTACTCTACATTCTTTTAGAAATATGGAAATGTCACCTGTTAAAAATAGACTTTTGTAACTTTTATGTTTCTATTATTTAACACTTTGTTACATTTATGATGCATTGTATTATGTATTAATTATACATACTTGCTTCATTACTGACTGTACAATTGTGTACACATATGTATGTAGAATTTGGTGCATTACCATAAGCAGCCAATATTCTAATGTATTTTGTTGTACATGTATATGTATATGCTTGCTTTTAAATGTAGTCCTATTTATTACTGCCTCTGTAGGAACAAATAAGGAGCTTGCACATTTTATTTTATATTGATTTTTTATTTTTTTTATATTGATTTAATTAATTAAATTGATTTAATAGAATTATAAGTTTGTTTTGTTTGTGTTAATTTGAATTACCTAATATATTTTCTATCTATATATATCTTAAATTGTAAAGTATGTGTGAATGCTGAATAAACCTTGAAGATTATTATTATATTTGCTTTTCACATTAATTCATTATAATAATTAAAACGAACTGTTACAAAGTCGAGGTTTACCGTGGTGCGGCGCTACAATTGCTATTACATTTTATTCAAAAAGTTATCTTGTTTTAACTATCATTAACTTTTTTTTCTTATAGTCACTATACGCAATGTTTATATCATTAAATACATACAGCCTTCTGTTCAAAAAGTAAACAATATTGCAAATAGAAATATTGATAAATATAGTGTGCTTTGAAACCAAAAAGGACGATTTTGACAATCTGCGTAAATTTTGATTTTGATTACTGTCTAATCTAATCACACCAATTATTAAGATTGTTTGTTAGTTTCTTGCAGTTACAGCTATTTTACAGGCTCGAATAGGGGGTTTTGATACATAGAAAAATGTATTAAATATAAAGTTAGCTCAATTTATGCATGTCAAAATTTGACGGCCACAACAAAAAATAATATTGGTCATTTTCAAAATAACACAAAATATTTAGTAGTAAAATCTAATATCATATATATCATACGATATATGTATATGATTTTTATTGTGATTTCTATATCTCTCTATCATAGAAGATTGTAACCGATTATTGTTTAGCACAAGCAAAACAAGTTTGCTTTAGTTAAATCAAATTCGTATCGCTTCCGTTTTCGATGTCGCAATTCAACAAAGTAGATTGTTCGTCACTTGTATTGGTTTAGTCTCCAAATTCTAGATGGACTATGTTTATATTTCTGTTACTGGATCTGGGCTAAGTTTATCATTTCGAAAGCCGAAAAGCCCGAAAGAGGTAATCGAAAAACTTAAAACGACTTATTTCACATCTCTATAAGTAGATTTGAAAAAGATGTGCGTTGTTTTATATTATCATGTATTATGTTTTTTATGATAAAAATTTGGAAGTACGTCCACAGATGCTTTAATCAAATGCAATGTACATATCGTTGGCTTAATAAGAAAATTGCCTAACTCCATTTCATGAAATTTTACAGGAGAGCTAAAAAACGTTTAATTTTGTGGATTTCTCTTATCTCTGTGTGTGTTATCTTGTTCAGATACTTATTTTGACACAGTTTTTAGAAGTCTATAAATAAATTAGAAAAAAAAATTTGAAAAAAAATAATGGAGTTAGGCATATTTCCACATACTTTTTAGATTTCTGTAGCAGTTAGGCAAATTGTTAACTTACCTGATGAAAACTAACTAATAATAAAAACTTATTTTTGTTTTATAATTTATCGCAATAGGTACAAGTATTGTATGTATTTTATTGTATATTTAAAATAAAAGTAAAAAATATTGAGAATGCTAAGATGCAAGTATGGCTCACATAATCTTAATATAATGCGGATTTAGGCAGTTTTCTGGCGTTCTTTTTACTGACGTAAGTTAGGCAGATTTCTGTTTCGTCATTTATGAGCGTACACAATTTATTTTGATATAAGTAGTTTTTTGAATCGATACCCACTCATATTAGAATACCGATGGCACTAAAATCCTAATTTTGCTAAAAGTGGAGTTAGGCAATTTTCTTATTAAGCCGACGATATGTCGTATTTTGTGCGTGTGTACCTTACAACGGTCGATATTATGAATATCGCTTATATAAGACATAGTAGCACTTAATCTTTTTGTATCTTTTTGAGTAAAACTTTCAAACTATGTAAGTACCTATACATATTTATATATAGAGAGAAACTAAAAAATATAATAATATATAAAATAACTTGAATCAATATATTTCTGCAACCAGATAGCGTATGCGAGAATGCCATTTAGCATTAATTTTGTAGGGTGTGTATCAAAGGTCAATAGCTTTCTTGTCGCTGTAGAAGGGATAAATGACTGTGTCGCCTTGTATCTCAACTTGTGTACTAACAGATGCATATTACCAATTGACCATTATTTCTAAATCGGCACATTTCATTGTTTCTTTGTGTCGCAATCGATCTAAAATAACTTCCTTGTGTAGCAAGTAATGTATTGCACCCATGTTAACTGGATAAGATTTTGCTGTTATACTATTATCATAATAATGATAAAAACTAAACACACATACAGGAATACTAGTAATAGGGTAAGTATAGGACCTTCCGTATGAAGATATTAGATCGATATATCGTAGGTACCTATGTACTTATGGTTATATACTATTAACAAGCTTCTATACATTTTTGTTATTAATTATTAGCTATTTATGTATGCAGGCTCAACTTCAAATTAAATGCAAACCGAGGATATCGTGTGCAGTTCGCCAATTTGTGGGTCTCATAAGCTGCCACTGTTCCTGATTAGGAAGTTCTTAAATCCAAGATCATTTGAAGACGCTGATCTACCTGTTGCTTATAAAGCAACCATCAGAGGATGAATGACAGATTTGTTTAAGGACTGGTTTAAAACTTGCTTTATTGCATCTGTTAAAAGTCATTTAAAAGAAACATTAATAAAGAACACAAATGCTTACTACTTCTTAATAATACGCCGACGCATCCAGTTGTGAAGACGAGATAAATATTGATCCCAATTTTCGTGTGATGTTTCTTCCTCCGAATTGTACGTCTATGATTCAGACGATTGATCAGAATCTCATAGAAAACATTAAGCTAAAGTATAGAAAGCTTTTACTACAACATGTTGTACATTCTCAATAAAATGAAAACATTGTAAAGGGTTTGAACGAGTACCGTTTGAAAGATGCAGTTACAAATTTGAGTGAGGCATGGCAAAATATCAGTACCAATAATATTAAAAAAGTTGGTCGCAATTACTGCTGTCACAAAAAGAATGGGCTCCAGAGGATAAAATTCCACTTGCAATCTTAGCAAAAACAAGTTGTACAAATAGAAATGATTTAATCAGAATTAAATAAAATTTACAGAGAATTAGACGAGCATGTCAAAAGTAACAACAACATATGGACAACAGGAGAAAACTAAATAGTTTCGTAAGAATACACTGACGACTAAAAAGAAAATCAAGAGAATAAAGAAGGGATTTTTTGAAAGAAAATATTCGCTTTGCATTCAGTGGGCCCAAGAAAACATAGCAATACCAGATATCTTGCTACTAAGAAAATTAGCGGAAAAAGCGAGACAAAATAATTGAAATAAGTTACAACAGTCGACTATTACTAATTTTATATCTGATAAATAATATGCACATAGGTATGTATGTACAGATTGCAATTAGTAGGTACGTAGTGTAATAAATAAATATTGAGTTGTATCTGTAATTGGTAACTTTATTTTTAATAATAAAACGTATATTCGAAAATTCGGTTAACCTTTAGTCGGGCGACATCTGGTCTCATATGTGTCTGAGTTAATGATGCTGTACTGTACATATATCAAAAAATAAAATAATTCTGGCGCAAAATAATACAGCGATATAAATTTTATCTGAAAATGAAGACTGGAACTCGGCAAGTTCTGTCATAAAATTAAACGTTGGATTCAATATGTTCGATTATCGTGAATAAACGTGATACGGGCACATGGTATTGTTTAGAATGCGAGAAAGTAAGTAAAAACGTTCTTATTACGTTTGAGAAACGTCTAAATGTCACAAAAGGAAAACGTTGTGATATAACGTTCCGAAAACGTTGTGTTATAACGTTCCGAAAACGTTGTACTTTAACGGCTCGAAATCGTTTTAATTTAAAGCTTTGAAAACGTAATTTATCATTCCAAAAACGATGAAAGTTTTGAAAACATAATCACCTATACTATTATTTTCCTGTAAGTACATCACTCTTACAAAGCCTCCGTTCTGAAAGTTACTATTCCATATTCCTAGTAAAATACAGAATAAATTATTGCCCTATATATGCAACATAAATAAAACAACTATATATAAAATGTAATATATTTTCATTTTTAAAAACAAATACATATGTAACAAACAAAAAGAAATGTAACAAATATGTAGCAATAACTTATCATCAGCTCCTTAAATTAAAACCCCATATTAATATATAAGTCTTATAATGTATAAAATAATTAACTTACCAGTGAAGTTGAGTATATTTGCTTCAATTTTTGCAGGTCTCGGGAAGTTGTCTAGATCCTCATCACTTGTATTCGATTCAAACCTTAATGGACGTTTGATTTGCCTTTTTTCATATAATAGATCTTCTTCTTCGGTCTGTAAATCGGAAAGTTGCCCATCTTTCTTTAGTTTTTTGTAAACTTTTTTATAATCATCTAAACTACCCCGGTATTTTCTTAATATATTGTCGATTTAAAATTATTTTTATTTCCAATCATACCTTTCACTATACTGTAATTTTAACTTATGTCATTTTCCCGGTCACAGTAAAACGCTACTTTAGTGCGATTTATAATAAACAGCAAAACTGAAGAAGTCATATTAGGCATTATTTTATAAAAAAACCCTTTAATAAAAGTTGATCAAAATCGTTTAAATAAGTTAAATCCAAAATTTCGAAAATTTTTCCTTTAAAGTACGGATAATATAGGAAACGAATAGAAAAATATATCAGTGCTAATGATGATTTAGTTGAAAATACTGTTATTTAATCAAGCAAGCATTATTTTTTATTATTTTACCGAATTAAATTAATAAAATTAAAATCATAGCAAAGTTGTAGATTATTTTTCGAATTATCGGTACTTTGAACAAATTTTCAAGATTTTTTGATTGTAATGAAATTTTGGATTTAACTTATTTAAACGATTCTGAACAACTTTTATTAACAGAATGTTTTATAAAATAATCCCTTATATGACTTCTTCAATTTTGATGTTTGTTTTAAATCGCAGTAAACTAGCGTTTTACGGTGATCGAGAATGTAACGTGCCCTAAAACTGCAGTTTAGTAAGGGGTATGATCAGAAATATGTCTAGAGTGAGACACACTATATATGTATTCTGCATTAACCTTCGCATGGACTAGATGCGGTTATTTTGTATCTTCATTGCTTATATTATTGCAGTAATTTTCAGATTTTAATATTAGTGCTTCATGTTTTTGTAGCTGACTTTTCTGACATTACTCAAGGTATAGCACGTTTACATATTGTTGAAGTCAATCTACTGATTTCAAGAAAAGCAAATAAAGTTCGATTGAGGTCACTTTATTATCCCAGAAATTTAAATAAGAAAACGATGAATAAATCTCCCAAGTTTATTTACAAGAATCACATTACACTAGTAAAATCAAAAATATGTAATGAAAACAATAAGTAATTGTATATATTATACAATAACAGTTTGTCCGTTGAATCGTTGCTGATACGTCATTCGTTATCCAGCACAAGCAGCAGATTTCAGTACGTTGTGTAAAAATATCCTAACGTCGCATCTTTTTCACAAGATGTACACAAGACGCGATTTTCGAGAAAAAGCTATACCATCGTACTTTTAAGATGATTTCCAAAAATTACAACAATCAGAGCTGCTTTACTTTGATCTATCCTCATTAAATATGTTCACAGTACTCACCTGATTCATAAAAAACGCGAGTAATACTATAAAGAATCCAGCAGGTATTTACTTCTTCTGACCTTGTTACTGATCGTTTAAAATTTCCTGTAGGGAGGCCAAAATATGTGTTTTTCAATTGGTGTCAACCATGCACTACTCACTACACTCAAATTACCTCCAGCTTCTGTCAATAATGAAAATTCTACAACCGCAAACATCCTTATAGAATACAATGACTCCGACCATATAAAAGCAATGGCTACCGTAATGGCTACTTGACAATTTTACCGGCGCAACGACAACCGCTCTTTTACGTCACTAAATAATGACGAACCTCACGTGATAATAATGAAAGTAATGATAACCGATTAATGGAACTACTTTAAAAGTTGTTCTTGATAATATACCTAAATAAAATAAGTAGGTACATACATCTAATATGTAAATTGCAACTAAAAAGGAGCATGTTATATGGGAGAGAAAAAATCGAGAATATATCGCAACTGATGTTGGTACTGCCACAGAAAAAAAATTACTACCTTATCTTATTAACCAATTGATAGACAATGGATTTGTATAATTAATTATCAAACGTTATATTTACACCGCGAAATTACCTAATGTTAAACAAGCGCTAACTAGTAAACGTTACAGTAACGTCAAGTAGGTAACATTTAGAAAACGTTATTTTAACGTTTAAAAACGTTACACGTTAAAATTAACCTTATTTTAACCATTAAAAAACGTTTCAGTGCTACCTGGGTAACTACTTTTGTCCACGACTATTGTATAATCTATTCAGTGTGCATGTGCTGTCTGAAGTAATAATAGGTATCCACTATTAAGTTTTAATTTAAGATTTATTTAATCAATAACAATTGCACCTATATTTCTTAATAATCCTATTTTCCCATTAAATGTAACTTGTTCCCGTAATAAAATACTATGTATTTTAAATTCTAAACAATAATAAGTTATTATTAATATATTAATTAACCTAAAACATAAGCAAATACATTAAGTGTTGATGTGTTACCAACATTGTTTACAGAGATATGTACATATTCTTACAAGAAAAATCTAATAATGGAAATTTTTGATGATGTACAAGACTAACAGATAGTAAGTTATTACTAACAATAAGTAAGTAATATTTAGTTATAATGTTGTGGGGAATGTTTCAAATGTTGTCATTACATCTGGTAATTAGCAACTTCTTCATCTCAATACTAGAAATTCATGGAGTTCATAAATTCACAGAGGAAAATATAGGCCAACATGTCTTAATATTTGTCAATAATTGTCATTTATTAAGTACAACAACTATCCTTTTTGACACAGTAATATACTCCAAACTCAGCCCCAGAGAATAATAGACATTGCGAGTTAATATAAAATACTTTCTCTATAATTAACTGAATATTGCTATAAAAAGTTAGGTAGTTACTTGGGTAGTTACCTAATAAAAAGAAAATAGAAGCCAGAGGGCAATCTAATTAGTAAAATGCCTAGACCCGTTTCAAATTTGTATGACAACACTGTCAACGCGATATTCTGATTGGCGGAATGCAAGGAAAGATGATACTTAGTCTACATACTGGTGCGTTTACACGTATATGAATTTAGTCGCTCCAATAGCTACTTGCACACCAGTTCCCAAATCACTACAAGTGTAAACCTTTACGGGCCCCCAGTTTATTCGTGATACATAAATGTCAAAAAGTTAGTTGTTCACTGATAAGTGTTAAAAAGAAAGTACCTAAGCATCGGTCGTGCCTTACGACCTATAGGTACCTACCTACACTTAGAAAATTTAAGAAATGCATTTCTGAGACATTATGCTCCTGAATGATCTAATCCTCCTTCTCCTCTCCTTTGAACCATCTACTAATTTTATGCAACATAACAGATAATCTGCGAAAGACTAGGTGGCGTCATGTTGTGACCCTATTTCTTATATTATTGCTGTATTTTTCAGGTTTTAATATTAGAACTTCATATTTGTTGTAGCTGAGTTTGCTAACATTATACTCAAAGTACAGTAGGTTTATTTATTATTGAAGTCGATGTGCTGATTTCAGAAACAAATAAAATTCAATTGGAGTCACTTTGTTACCCCACGTGTATGTAATCAACACATTCACATTAAAAGAAAAAAATCATGATTAATAAACGTCAGCCATATACATATGACATATAGATACAGTTAGGAAAAAAGTATTCACACAATAAGTCAGTAATAGCTAATAAATATATTTTCGCTTAGTATTGTTTTATAAGTTTATAATACAATAAAAGCTAGCAAATTTAATAGACTATAATATTGAAGAATTGAAATTGAGAAGTTAGCTGAAACTCAAAAATCATGAACAATGCATTACATTACTATATATATGTACATAGATCATCTCAACCTCCCTATTCAGTATACATATGGGAATTCGATACAGGGTTGCCAAATCGTCAAATCACCAACGTTGCTATTTTCGGTTCATTATTTGACATTTCAGGCGATCAAATCATAACCTTTATTTGTATTTTATAACGGCTAAGCATAAATAGCAATACACGTTTTCGAGTATACATTCGTTTTAACCAGGTATCATTGATAATTTTTGATTGCGTTCTTTCTAACGTGATGGTTCCAACGTGGTTAAATCGTTATTAAGCGAAGTTGGGACATGAGTATTAAACGTTTTCAATTCTATAGTTATACATATGCATAACTGTTTCATGGATTTAGTGTGCTTGTTGAGTAATAGCGGAGTTCTTTGTAAAACATCGACTCGTATTCTAAAATGCATTATAAAAATCATACACCAGATATTTATTAGCCCATTTCGCAATCGAAAACATTTCAAATGTATAATTATTCATTGAAGAATTAGAAGAAATTTTTTAAATTCGAAACCCATATGTCTATATGAACTTGCTCGACTAAAGTCAGAAATCAGAAAGATTATCATCAGCATTGACAGCAGCAATAATTGTATTTAATACCTATAGGTGGCATATTTTGTATAAAAATTAAAAAGAACCATGCACTTTATGTCGAATATGTGCTTGCGCGGTCTAATCAAGTGTATAGTATGTAATCGGTCATTCACTTGTATGCATTTTTGTTAACGTTGTAACAAGGTTTATTAACGGATTGATCAGGCATCATCCACCTTCCTTAGTTGCTAATGAAAAGTTGTCCCCGATTGCGACTACCCTTAATCCCTTAATCTAACTCCAATGTATCTGAATTCTAATTTGTAGCAGCCGGATTGTGTTACATCATGTGATCACCTATGACGATTTTATTCATAAAATAAACAAATCGTATTTTATACGTATTTACTTTGGTTTTAATCAAAATTTTATTCTGTATACCCAACTGGAATTTTAAGAAGCAAATATTTGGCAACTACACGTCAGCATCTACTATAGTCACTTATTTATTGCCTGTATAGTCCTTGAAAGATATAGCCAACCCGAGCAATGTCATACAAAGTAAAAGTTTTTCTACCTTGCTACGTCATTTACATTTCTTTGAAAGGTATTTTTAGCACTCAATAAAATAATAGGTTTGAAATACATAATGAAGAGGTTTAAATACTTTTAAACTGTAATCTTCTGAAATATCTCATATTTTATCGTACGGTTAGGCTATTATAGATAACATAATTAATTTCGATTACTGTTCTTAATTACTTTACTAATAATATAATACAAATAAAAGTGTACAATTATTGTAATAATATTTTTTCCATCAAAAGAAAAACCGGGTAGCCTTCCCATAAGCCAAAAATAGAATACATATCTCATTGTCATAATGTAAACCTTGTTTGAGAAATTAATATTTTAATAACTTTTATGAGTGGAGATATGTTTTTTGTTAGTTGAATAAGGTATAATTTATTCTGCAACAAAATTTTACTATTAGTTCATACAATGTTTAAAAAATATTTCATTGATTTCATAAAGTATTATATCTGGCCAAGTGTTATTTACTGTATTAACTATTTTTTATGTACGTACATACATACATACTATGTATGTACATAAAAATACATATATATGTATGTATGTACATATATACATATATCTATCTTGGTGTCCCGATGAACAATTAAAATGTCCTAATGCGCGTTATATTCATGTAACTTTGGTACCTACTCATGTACTTGTGCTAAAATTCAAATTATTGCAATCTCGGGCTAGGACATGCAAAGTAAGACAAAGGTTACAATAGTTTTCATATTAAATGTTTACGTGTCTCACGACTCTTACGAGGTGGTGAGAGACTTTTCGAATTCGTATATACTTTATCTGAGACTGGTATATCACCCTTACCTTAAGTTACAGAAGCAATTTAGACCGCTTATGATGCTTGTATATTCGGAATTCAGAATAAGGCATTCTTGAAAATCTGTAATAATGGTTGTATGTGATAAATGACCCAGACATGCTGACAAAGCAAATCTTGTATTAATATTATCTTTAAACTTCATGCGTATGTTTAGTGACAAAGGTTATTGTTATGTAAATTGAAAGAAAATGATTTATCTGGCAATGTCTTGAGATGGTTGAAAATAAAGTTGAAGTTTCGACCACCCAATATAGTGTTACACAAGGAATAGTATCGGTATTACTTTTGAAATGCTTCCGACTTAACAAAGATAAAAGGTGTTTCTTCTTTAAATTTATTTTTATTTTTCTACACATCTTCTTGTAAGTCTACACACTTCTCCCAGCGATGCTCCCATCTCTTTAACCCGTCCAAATAGAACTTGGCGTGTTTCTCTACAAATTAATTGCTTATGAAGGTGATCGCTTCCTTAGAATCCCTGCCCTCGCAATTTTTAGATTATGGAACAAGAAAAGTCACTTGGGACTAGATCTGGTGAGTAAGGAGGGTGACCAAACAGTTTAAACCATAATTCGTGGATTTTCGCGACGGCAACCGCTGAGGTATGAGACGTTGCATTGTCTTGGTAAACCAGAATTTTTTTCGGCAAATGTGACCGCTTTTCCGCAAATTCTGCCTTAGCTTGTCAAGTAATGATGCGTAATATGCTCCTGTAATGGTTTCTTCTCTCTTTGAGAGTTGCTAAAATTATGTCATCACTATCAGAAGAATCAGCAATTAGTTCTGACGCTATTAGTCATTGATAGTCTTGACTTTTAGTTTAACAAACAATTATTTCATACTCTAAAACTTTACATTTATTATCTACAACACTTTCAATAAATACGTATGTGTAGATAGCATCACCGACACATGCATACAGTATGTAAAAAAATTAATCGTACCCTTTTAGAAATTTTGCTGCTCATGGCGAATTATCTTGAAAAAATGGTCTACAACAATGATGTATGTACGTATAGTATAGCAAGTTTATTAGATATGTGAACGAGAACTTCATGACAGAAGTATTTATTATTGAATTAATAACTTTATCGTATCATTGACCATTAAGCTTACTTTAAGTTAAACCTTTATTACATATTATTGATATCATAACATCATAAGAATTCATAATACGTTAGTTAGGAAATATAATACGTTAGTTACATTATAATACGTTAGTTACGTTATAATACGTTAGTTACGTTGGTTATGTCACGCTAAAATGACAATAAACAGTTTTTGATTTCCATCGTTGTCAATGATACGATAAAGCTTTGAATGCAACTCGATTATTATACGATTTATATAAACCTCGCACGTTTCACAGGCGACTCGGCGCGAAGCGCCTCGTCGCCTGGCAACG
>ML218445.1:17043-29044 GCA_004785975.1 Popillia japonica
CTCGGTTATTATAAATCGCATAATAATCTCGTTACATTAATAGCTATAATAATATACTACTGGTCGCGGGCGGCGCGTGCTATCGCTACACGACGAGGCATGCAGTTAATAAGTTGTCGTATGACAGCGAGAGGGATGGCCAACCATGCCTCCTCAGGTCGCCTTCGTAGCTGCTTCGTCGAGGGAGCCGGATCACGTTGAAGTGTGCGACCGATCATATTCGAGACATGTTCGATTGGATTCAGATGCAGAGAACGAGCTGGCCATGAAGGCATTCGTAGACGGTGCTCTTCCACAAAGGCCTGTAGTACACGCGCGACGTGCGGTCAAGGGTTGTCAGGCATATACAGCAGACGTGGACGCCGCCGAACGTAGGAAAGTACAACGGGCTACAGCACCTCGTCTACGCATCTGCCACTGGTTATTGTCTGCTGTACACGAAGTAGACGTGTACATCCTCCATATGTAACTATCCCCATACCAAAATCCCCTGCTGGCGGTGGATATGGCGAGCAGTACGTACCATCGCTACACGACGAGGCATGCGCATGGAGTCAATAAGTCGTCGTATGGCAGCGAGAGAAATGACCAAAAATGCCGCTTCAACTCGCCTGCATAGCTGCTCTACTTTAGCCGAGAAAACCGAATAACGTTGAAGCACAACGGGCCGTAGCACCTCATCTACGTATCAGCAACCCATCATCGTCTATTGTACATGCACGTACGTCGTCCACATGTAACAGCACCCCATACAGTAATGCTCTGTTAGCGGTGGATAGCGCACGTCACCGATGCCCAATTCTAATCTTGATTCGTTGGAAAACAAAATGTGCCTTCGCTCGGCAACCCACCGATGCCTTGCGTTGACCCACTAGTAGCGTTTGCGGCGGTGTCTGGGAGTGAGTGGAAGCCGCTACAACACACGGGGCGCTCGCAATCCATCTTTACCAAACGCTCTAGTACTGTTCGCGTAGTGAGCGCGCCTTCCCTTCCTGGTGGCCAAGCGGCTCGAAGTTGCTTTGAGGACGACGCACGCGACGTTACAAAAGGGCGCGGTTCTCGCGTGCTGTGGTCGCGCGGGGCCGTCTCGCTCACGGCTGGAGGCGCGTACGTTCTACCTCCGTCCTTTCCGGTTATGCCCGTTGCACAGCCGGCAACGATCGCTCAAGAGATTGGAATGTGGATAGGCTTGTCAAAAACGTCGCATAATTAGAACTACATATAACACATATGTTTTTATTACACAATTACTGCAAATAAGTGCAGCAATGCAGGAGAAATTGAAATGAGATATCACAAGAGTTTGATTACCAAATACATGATAAAGAGTGACAAAAGTGTGTGTGGTCTTCAATAGGAATATTTGGAACACTTTTATGATCATCGCCTAAGTAGTACAAGACGATGGCTAGCACTTTCATCAGATCTGGCATCTGTTATTTACTTCGGAAAACAAAAAAGGAGAATAATATACACAATACTAATAAATTGCTTGCTAACTTCCATTGGACGAGTAATAGGTACAAAAGTTGAAGACGAATTGTAAAGACTGATGTTGTCTTTTGCTCATTGTTATATATCTATTTTCATCTTCGTTTCACTGGTTCGTAAGCATAACAGTTCGCGGAGCTGCATCCGTTACGGTTCTGTGATTACGCCGATAATCTTTTAAAGTTCTTATACAAACGTTGCTTAGTTTGTACCCATTCTCTTGGTTAAATTTTCTCGGATTTTTCATATTTTCCAGTGATTCACGAATTTATCTTTGATGATAAAGCGTAGTTGTTGCCGGGTCTTTAACTTTTTCGTAGTTAACATGGTACTCCCCATCTTGGTGCTCGACTACTGCAGACCCTTCCATGTATCCTTGTTGGGTATCTCGTGCCTGTTCCTTAATTCTGCACTGGAATTTATTCCTGTTTGTCCACAGTATTCTTTCCCCTAATTGCATTGCGTAAATTGCGTATCTAAATGTCTCTGGTGTGTAGTTCAAGTAGCTGATCTTAGTTTAAAGGGAGTAACTGTCTTATCTTCTTTACAATATTGAACCGTGCCGTAATGTTTTCTTTCTTATTCAATGTTTTCTTTAATCGGTCGGTTATTCTGGCGACGTAGGATAGATACGCGTATGTTTCTAATTCTCTTTTCTTTTCGTCTTTGGATGATGTCTTTGGATTTATAGCGGTTTTGTCATAGCACGTTGTGTACGCGCTGCACCTCAAATGATCTATGTTTATCGCTGATACTTTCAGCTCTTCTTAGGAGCGTGGTTATAAGGGAGCTCTTTTGTTGTTGATGATAATGAAACATTGCGTGCGAGTATCGATCTGTGTCCATTTTACTTATCTTGTTACTATCATCGTGTTTCACCAATACGTCCAGAAAAGGTAAGGTGCCATTATTTTCAATCTCCGCGGTAAAATTGATGTTCGCCTGTAGCTTGTCCAAGTGTAGTAGCAAGTCGTCTAATGTGTTAATTATTATTGGTCTCTAAACAAATTTATATTAAAAAAATATAAGGTACCCTTATGTGTAACTTTACTACGAAGCCATTCTTATTGTTAGTGAAATTAAACGGATATACATAATTTGATATTTAGATTTTTGTTTTTAATGGATTAGCCACTAAATGATATCGAAGGCTTCCACGGCCCGAGTCTCTATAATGAGGGTTTCCGGGTGTTGACCGTGTCATGATTAGTAAAATATATACAGTACAAAATAAAAATAATAATAAAATGCACAAGATATACAATAAAACTCGACGTTTCGCCACTAATGTGTATGTGAGGGACGCTTACCATACCAGAAGGTTTTCGCCTCTAGCGTGGTTTACAGGGGAGGAGCTGAGTTTGTAGAAATCTTTTTTATTTCCCTTATAAGGATATTGCATCTTCGTATTTCAGATGGTTCGATCTTAGATCATATATATTACATGGATAGCGATATGATGCTCAAAGTATGTTTTAACATATCACAGACATACTTTATTCTTCCATTTCACACTTACTTTAGGGTATCCCTATCTATCGTACACACTTTCTACCCCGAGAAACAAAACGTGCAAACTTTAAGTCGTATGTGCGATTGATATAAGAGCGAAATTCGAAATCACGCTGGCGCAAATTTCGAATTTATGCTAACAGGAGACGTTAGAAGTGTTTTTTTTTTTTTTCATTTAAATAAATCTAAACTGGGATGAATGTTTTATATATTTTATATTAAAAATAAATGGCATATATGCAGAATTATACATATATAAACATTCTATAAAAAATATATTTATTATGAAACGATATTAATTTGGTAAATTATTATCTTATTCCTTTAGGTTTTTCCTCATTTTTACATTTCTTTGCCTCGTAATGCATTCCGATGCGTACATAATTTAAAAAAAACAATCAATAGTCAATCAAACGATAAACAATAAACATAACTGAACATAGCCATAAAAGCAAATGGAGTGCAAACTTCGGAAACGAACAAATAAATCGCGTACGGTTGACTATTGATACGCTTGCGCGATTTTAGAGGGTACAACGAGGATAGTACTATTGGTGATACTTATACTGAAGAAAGAAATAGGTTCAAAAAAGCACGTTGTACATGTCAAAACATCAACGTCCGAGTTCTTAAATGCTATAGCGGTATCCATGTAATATATATGATCTAAGGGTTCGATGCTGCTAAGAATTGGTAGCGAATAGAGCGGAATGATTGTAATAGCAGCAGAAATTATTCGTATCGTCTGGCTTAGTACCACGTCCACTTTTCCCACTTGCGGACTGTTTAGCCAAACTGACGAGCAGTATTCAGCCGTCGAGTAGGTCAAGCTGAGTGAAGTGGTACAAAGTGTCTCTGTATAAAAATTATAATAACGTCCAAACACACACATCTTATTCTCACAAAAAGAATTTTTTTCGGAATTATTATTTCAAAGAAACATTTAATATACATATTTTTGTTTTTATTTCAAAAAATAATCATACAGAATTTTTTTCGTAAAAAATGTAATCTCACTTATAAAAATTTAAGGACACCGTAGGCGATGTGTGGTAAATAAATAGTATTCTTATATAACTAGTATATATTCTTAACTAATAACAAAAAATACAAATTTAATCTTCCTCTTCTCTTGGCTTCTTAACACCTTTTCTACGAATAGGAGTAGCTGGTCTTGGTTTACGCGTTGGAGGATTTTCAAGAGCTGCTAATTCTTCATCAGTTAGCTGACCTTTATACCAATCAGCACTAGAAAACAATATACATATATTATTTATCATATTTTAACAAATAACATTCAAGTAAATTCACATTCTATAAATTCGTTTACAAATAGAGTAAATTATTTGAATATATAGATTTATGCAATTCATAAGCTTTCACATTTATATTTAAGAGCGTAATGTGTTTACCATTCAGGAACGTGACGAGCCCAATTACAGGTTTTCTGAACGTCATCAAAAACTTGTCCAAGTTTACAACCGTTCCTTCGTGGTGTATCCCCATTAATGCAGACGTAAAAGTATTGACAGTCTTCTGGGTCAGCATATCTAGGATGTGTAACGGCAATACTCTCGTTAACTTTGGGGCATCCAAATTGAAATACATCTAAAAATCAGACAGAATTTTCACCACATTAAGTATAAATTGTAATGAAAACTAAGGCATAATTTATATAGTGTTTTATGCTACTGTACTAGTAAGAAAGCAATTGAATTCTCAAGAGTAGATTCTTTATTCAATGTGTCTCGAATGAACTAGTTTGCTATTAAAATACTTTGAAACATATCAATAATCTAAGAAAGCACGACAATGCTTCAAGAGGAAAGTTTGATTATCTTATTTATTACTCCTATTTATTATTATATTATTAGAAGTACTGTTAGTCATCATAATTGTCAGCACATTTCAGATTCCAACCAAATCATATTTCATAATGTACTGATACAAAAATCTCAAAAATTGAATAGTTAGGCTGCAAAATGTAGCGATTGCGTTATTAATCCACTTTTTTCTATCCGATAATTGAAATGGGTGCATGGATAGGTATATCTGAAATAACTTGAAGACAGAATTTGTATAATGTTAACAGACATAATAGTGAACAATAACCAATACTTTTAAGATAATTCACATAGTCAAACTCTTCCAGATTGGATTACAAATGAAAAACTCTTTAAGTGGTCGCCATGTTCTCTAGATATATTCCCACTCAGGTTAATGTTTGCGGGGATAGTTAAAAAGTAAAATATATGCCACTCAGTTTATATCACTACATAGAAGAGTTACGTCATGTTATTGTTACCGAATATTGTAAAATGTCACAAAACTAACAAAAACTAATTAAGTTTGCGCACTTATTGCGATTTTTTTGTGAGTTTCTGACTGAAAGGAGGATGAGGGATATCAGAATGCCACGGCTTTCGATATCATTACGAATACTAGGTTAATATGAAATAAAATCAAAGATCAGGTGTTTTACAAAAACTAACTAATTTGAGAATTTGTATACGACATAAATATGTAAGCATATCATTAATAAGTAAAAGGAGAAAATCTGTAATGGAATTAGACTGTAAAGAATTTATCTGAAGTTGTTGGTTGAGCTATTTTAGATATAATAACGATGGAAATAGCCCAACCAACAACTTCAGATATAATCATCCATCGTCAACAATCTCTCGTCATGACCAAAGAGTTTAGTTGCGGTTTAGGTTTTTGCATGTACATAGTTTGAAATTTGACACTAAATTTACTGCTATGATAATGTGTAGATATGTATGTATGTAGGTACATACATAAATATTACGATCGAATAACTTTCAGAGAATGCTTTTTTGATTTTTCCATTTCCTTGAAATTTTTTGTTTACTTTATTTTTTTTTGAATAGTGAAAGTAAAATGGACATGCTTAATATATACATACACATCTTGGTACCCTACAAATAGAATATTAGGTAATGTAATGAATAATGGATAATTCAAGAAATAATACATAGTAAATATTCTTACTAGTTACAGTTGAATCGTAAACAAAATTTGGTTTTTTCTTTCGTTGTCATTGTAAATTAGTCTTTGAATATTATCTCTATATTAATCAGGTAAAAGTTGTTTACAACATTTACTTTGGTGTTCCACGCCTTCTTTCTTAATCACTAAAATCTCTTTTATTTATGTAATAAATTAAAATTGATATTTTGCAATAATGACATGAAAATAATCAATAATAATAAATTTGAAGAAAAGAAATATTTACGAATATGAATATATAATACATATATACTAATATATAATGAGTTATTGTTTCAGCTATATGTATACAAGTTAAAACAAAGGTACAAACAATTATATTGCCCTCAATTTGCAGAAAGAATCTTACGCATCTTACATTAAACAGGGAAAATGTTAAAACCTTGACAAGAAAAGAGTTAATTAATTCTAAAGCTGTTGTTCTCAAAGTTACCTTCAGAAGTGCAGCCTTCCCTCTTGGCTTCGTCCGGCCATGAACATATACCGGCTCGTTCATTATACACTAAACCGTTAGGACAGGTAATCATGTTGAATTTGCCGTCTACACAATAATAAAATTTATCGCAAATATTTTTTTGTTCATGTGCAAAGTACCCATGTTTTCTAGGACAGTGTTCACTAGGGTCTGGTGTCTCTGCAAAATGAAATTGGATTCTCTGAATATAGTTTTGTATATAAGATATATGTACCATACATATGTATGTATAATCAAAATATATTCGAAGTTAATATCGAGTGTCAAGAACAAAATTCAGTTAATGACAATAATTTGAAAATTTCATGGGTTTGATTAAAAATTTGTTAGTTAGTAAATATTATACCGTTAAAACGCATAAAAGAATAATTACATAGAATACGACAAGCAACATCTATTATGCACATATAGATATACATAAATGATATGTACAATACACATATAGGTACTTACGTAATTTGGGTCTTTGTGAACAATCGATGTTAAAAGGTAAATCACATTTTTCATAATCTATGCTAAAATCGTTAAACACTAAGCCATCTGGACACAGACGTTCGGTAGCTAGCCCACTTTTACATTCATAATATTTATCACATTGTTCAGCGTCCGCGAAATATCCATCTGGTTCAGGACATTCGTCGGACACGGAAACATCATCCGGCTCTGGAGTAGGTTTCCTTCCGGCAGCAGTCACATACGCTATAAAGAAATTACGGAAACTCAATATTATTCATATGAGTATGAGTATTCAAAACTTGATTGAATTGGAATGAAAAATAATATAAAGGTAACGCAACAATTTATGGTCACCTAAAGTAATACGAGAATAGCGTCATAGCTGCTTAGAATGGACTTAAGCAACGTGGTACGTACAAATAGATACATGTTTACTTTAACAATTTCTAACGTCTTTCTTGTTTTCGGTTCTGCATTCGTTTACATGCCATTTTTGTTGTACAAACTGCGACAAGTTTGTTGATCAGCTCCCATTAATCCTGCGCCACAAACTGTATGTTGTACACAGTTATATGTATAGGCAAAACATGGACATCATCAGGTTATTAAGCGTTCTTTTCATAAGCTTTCAGTGAAGGAACAAGATCTGAATGCAATAACAACAACGCTGATGCATCTGAACAGAAAAAGGGGAATATGATAACGACGTCATAGGAATTGTAAAGACGAAACTGAAGTGAAATTACACCCGATGTACAGAATAACGCTACTAACAGCTATAAAAGGATTTTAAAGTTAACACACATACAAAGAAAAGTCTAACTTTTGTTTTCAGGCTTTAACCGCTTTCTTTTTACGAGTAGTTAAGCAGAAACTGCTAAAAGAAATATGAGTAACTGCTTAAAATGGGAGCACGCCAATACTGCCGATAAAATACTTTGTGATTTGGGTTAGCTTTCCGACGGCAGTGTGACGAAAAGTGATACATTGTCACGCACCCTAATTTGCCTCAAAAACTTGTCAACGATCATAATATTAATTAACCAGCTATACTTTACCGGTACTGATGTATAATTTATGCATATTACTTAGCGTTTAAAAGTATGAACCGATTCAAAACATTGAAGTGAACTAAATAAGTAGGTATGTAAGTACTAATTTCATATTTTATGCCGATGGACAAATTTAATTTTGCTGAGAAAACTTTATTTTACCGGCTATAGGTTGTAATTTGGGATGGTGGAGTGTTCACAATTGTCTCCTCCCTTTGAACCGTAGCAAGGGTACATAAAAGTTAGGTTACAGTAGAGCAAAAGGAGTTTGTTGAATCCTGCTATATAGTACATACATTCGTATACCTACATACATTTCATCGAGTTTATTTTCGGAAGAGAACCAAAAATTTTTTGATAAATTATTAGAGACAAAGTAAAGGTGAAATGAAATTGATGTTTTTAGATATATTGCAAGTAAAACACGTACTTATTTATTTTATATTCTTCTTACTCACTTCATTGACATTGACACATTCCTTTTATAAAAAGCGGTAATTAAAGATAGCCTAATTTAGCACCGAAAACTACCTCGATATGCAATATGACATTCAAGAATACTAAAAACTGTTCTGAATAATTCGCAGTACAGTTCCAGCTGTTACGGATTTTCAATATAATGGAATTGATCAGTATTTTGTACCGAAAATTAAAAATGTTGCCGCTTTTTATTGAACATTATCAAGAAAAAGTTTAAATTATATCAGTGTACTGTTTAATTGTTCTCGAATAGTATATTTTACAAATTAGAATTTCAACTTAAATCACATATTTCATACTTTATAGTAACTCTTATAGTAGACTGTACGCGAAAGTAAATGTCACTGCATCTAATTAAATTACAACGGTTTGTTTTGCATCTTTGTATTGTATTGATGTCACGGTTTCACTATGGAAGAGAGAGTTCCTTGGTAACATCTTTTGCAGTTTGATAACGTTTAGGAACCTGTTCCTATAACAGCAATAATTCACTAGTATATATGTACGTAAATAGTTTCTGTTTTCTTAATTATTTCATAGTGGTTAAATACACAAAGAGAGAGTTTCCTGACCGTATGTCTTATGCCTTCCGTCTGCATGTAATAGAGAATATGAATGAAATGGAAGTATGCGGATATGGATATCGTTTAAAACAAAGTTAATGGGAGTAACTTTAGAAATGTAAATGAAAAACTGTAAGGTGTGGCAAAAACTACGCTACTTAAATCAAAATAATGTTAAAAAAATATCATGTATTAATAATACAGTCTAACTGCATAGAAACGAAAATATTTTTGATAATATACGTTACGTTTTGATAATACAGTATATATGACAATTATTTTAAAATTTATATAAAAAAACTAAAATAAGATATTAAAACGTGTATACTTACCAATGACACAAATCAAAACTACAAAGTTAAATGGACGTACCATGACTGAAGGCAACTAATGGTTCCTGCGGAGTTACTTTGGTTTATAATGCGAGCCATTCTCCCTCGACCTTGTAGATACACTACACAAAATTTGCCGCGTTATGACGTTATTATTTTTAACAAAATCATAACAATTACCGAATTGAAACCTTAAATGAACAATTAATTAATTTCTAAAAAGGATACACCTACGAAATATTTTAAACTTCCCGAAATTTCTTTCCACAAGTTCAAAATAATTCGTGTACATACACTCAGCCACGAAAGTCTACATACGGCTGACAAATACCGACGAACAAACACAGTAAACTAAATATTGCCTTATTTTTCTGGTAGGCGCGTGTTTGATTAACTATATTTCAATATTATACATAATAAAATATTCAATTGTGTGCTCCGGATCCTGTTGAAACATATAATTTGCGAATAACCCTAGATCATTAACCAAAACGGTTGTTTTTCGATCAAATTCTTTATTGTAGCAAAATTAGGAATTGAAGCAGATGCACCCAAATATAGGAAAATTTAATTAATGTCAGCAGCAACGGGTGCAAACGTCACAGGACAGACTATGACAATAATCGAAGTTCTTCATAGTCTCCCCGGTGTAACAAATAAAACACTTTTTGATCAGCGATATAGTTTTTATTTAAAACACACTTGCTTTCTGGTACATTATTATTTCTTAGATATTCAGATTCTTAGATATTTACTCCACTTCTTCCTCTTCTGCAGTTGGCAATATCTTTTCTTTTTTAATCAAAAAACTAGAAACACCATAAATTAAATTAAATAAGTTAAACCATCTATGGGTATAACAACACAAAAAATGCCTATAATAGGCGGTCATGGTCCATTGTTGGAATCACCGACGAGAGTACAATGAAACTAGATGGCCTCGATCACGTGATTTCGTCTTTAACGTCGACTCATCAGCGAAGCTTGGTCTGCTCAATCTACCCCGGGATCACGAAATACGGTCGAATTTTATCGACGATTTCGAGGATCGAGTCGATTCGCAAACCAAGAACTATCCACAATACTCGATCGAATGAATTTCCTTTAAGTTTCGGTTATCATCCCGCCTTGGAAGCAAATGATCTACTTTACGACGGCATTAGTTCAAATGAAAGGTAGAATTTGGAACAAGTGAACAACGGCAACTTCACGTTTATTTGTACCTTTGTAATAATAATTATTTTGACAGTAGTAAAACTTGTTACTACTTTTGCTTTTGCCAGTGAATACTCATCTGTTTGTTATTCTTCTCCAATACATCTTTGATAAGAGCCCGTAGCGTAAAACTTAACACACAAAATACTATTTGTTCAATAGATAGCCCTCTTATATTTCGCCTATTGTATAAATGTTCTGTTATCAATTCTATCAGTTCTCTAACAAGACGTTTGTAAAGTCTAAATAATACAGTAAATCTATTATCTGGTAGCAAAAATGGATTCTGTCTTTCCCTTTGAGCTCTCCTTTCTCTTTGCAATCGCAAATTCTGTCGATATCTTTGCCGCTGAAGAAGACGCTCTCTAGAAACTAGGAGCATTTCGTTGCTAAACCATTTTATATACATATTTAATAATATTTCAAAATTAGTTCTAATAACATTACTTAATAATAATTTAAATTATCTCAAAATATTGAAAATGTGGGTAAAACGTGCTGGACAATCACAATGCGAATAATGAATTAGAAAGTATATGTATTTTTATGACCTTTTTGAACTTATCTTATTTTCCCGATAGTTTTTCCACTTTTTTAGGTCAATTATAACACTCCAACAAAGATCAACTTTATTCCAAAACCTTTACAATATAATCTGGTTTTCGTTACAACTTCGTCAGTGGAATAAAATTGACATTTATTTCGAAATAAGATGAATTATAAAGAGAAAGAGTTACGATCTTATGTGCCGCCATTACAACTCGGTAGCTCCCTTACAATCGAAAGGATTCGTGAAATCGAGTATTGTGAATAAAATTTTCAGATATTCGATTAAACATGGAGAATTCGAATCGAGTTGCGAGTTTCGTGATCGCGGGGCTAATTTCACAGTAGCTCTCTCAGACCTTCCGTAATACCACAGTATAACCAGTATGGACATTTGACCAATTTTCATTGCATCGGTTTTTGTGCGCAGAAGCGAATAGTTCATCTTAACAGTATGGCGGATTGTTTATGTTTTGTGTTTTGAGAAGAATTTAACGCTCATAATTATTTATCGTGCTGTTTGATAAAGAAATATTCGGTGTATGTTATACTATTTTTGTTTATATATGCATATAGTGTAGTGCGTAACGTGTACATATATAGTATAGGAATAAGTGTAATCAGCTGTGTACTTTTCGTAATTTGGTTTGTTTTATGTATCTTATTTCTAAACTTTTTTAGCTTCAATATGCATGTAATAACATACTTTTAATATTACAACCTTTGCGTTTATCTTCCGTTAATCCTTCCAATTAAATTGAATAAATAATTATATTATATAAACAAGGGTATTATTTACAGATGGTAGCATTTAGTTACTTTTATATATCACTACGATGAAGTTAGATA
>SMLS01067205.1:0-39633 GCA_004785975.1 Popillia japonica
CCAACTCTATCAGCACCGGAAAATTTTATTGGTCCCTATAAATTCAACAACAAATACAGGATATTTGGCTCAAAGAAATATTGTTTTAATCTTACTGACATCCCCGTAAAACTCAGTGAGCTCATCGCGAACAGAAAATCATCCACCATATCTCTCCTGCGGTAAGTAAACTGTTTCAAAATCCCGTCAAAATAAAAATGTTGCACTTTCCTCAAACTCAAAGCCATTGCCCATATCGCATCATAAGCATGGGTGACATATTTAGAAATATGTTTGCTGGTATTTAACATCTTCATGAAACTATCATTATCCTAAAATCCAAAAATGTGATATTTTAAACTAATTCAAGAATAATATTCTCTTACCAAACCTATTGGGGAAGTCTCATTCTTGCTCATCATATTAAAGCTGGCAGTTATTATGAAGCTCTCCATCACTTCTTTCATTATAGAGCTGTCACAGTCGAAATAATAATCCCACCAAATATAATTGGGCTCGTTTAATATCCAGACATAGTCAGAACCGTACATGTCCATGTGATACACCTAAGTTAATCTTTTGTTAGAGAGGATAAAATTAAAGTGGAAATATGATTGGTCTTCCGTAGCACACATTTAACTTATATACGATATCTTCTTTTATTCCTGCTATATTGTCGCGGTAAATGATGTAGCAGTTTTGATGTTAGCTTACGAATGACTCGCTTAGTCAGTCACCCAATGTTAACAATTCTCGTATAGTCACTAGTCGTAAAATAAGTTGTACTAATTGAGTAAGTAAAATATTGAATTTAACAAAATTTAATATCGTTTCCTGTCAATTAAATTCATCAAATTAATCTAGAATCCTATTCAAAAAATAACTCTTGGAATTGCTACTAATGGATAAAGCAAGTGTTCTCTTGCGTCCAAAATCATTTCACATATTTTTATACAATTCCTAAGATCTTCCATGCGTTATATAGACATCTACGGCTCCAACGCTATTATGTACTCAGATATTACAATAAAAAACTGCCGTTCGTTAGGAAGTCGCAACAAGCCTTCGTAAATAATGAGAAGTCACATGCCTTTAATTAGCAGTAAAATGAAATTCATCTTCGGAAATCAAAAAGAACATGTCTATATAAAACATAACTAAGAGGTCAATTCACCCATTTACTTTTGTACCTTTTCTACGTCTTCTATTTGACTAGTAAAATATGACCGAAGAAGGACTAACCAGTACAGTGAGATACAAAGCACTTTTTGCGATAACAAGCAAAACGCTAAAGTTTCGTATTAAACCTTATCGATAGAGCACTTGTTATAATGTTTAAAAATTACAATGCAATGCAACAAAATTCTTACTATTTCAGAGCAGAACTTGAACTGAAGTTTTGCGAGGAAACTGAATAGGGACCAGCAATATCAGAATTGCATATAGACCGGGAGTCTGCTGAATTGATTATAGAAGTATGAGCTTTTACTAGTTCTCCATTTCTGTCGATAATAATTCTATAGTTTTTTAGATTTGAAATAATGGTTTTAGACAATCCCACAGTAGAACAAGGTCCAAAATGGGTATATTTTACTGAGTATCACAATTTTGGTAAAAATTTGCATAGAACTCATTAAGAGCAGAATTGACGTCAGTATGGCTGTCAACCATGATCAATCAGTATTAAGAAGATCAGAATATAGTATGACTAAATTGGTTCTACGAAAATCATACTGATTATTATTATTCGTAGAAAATGCAGATTTATCACCTATTGATGACGGTAAGGATCTAAAGGAACAAATGATAGCTTTTAGGGGAAACCATAGGAACAGGAGACAAGTTCGACGAGACTAAGTCCAAAAGCCAATTATCACAGTTCCATACTAAGTTTACTTGCGTATGATTGAGTGAAATCAATAAGCAATTCAAAATGGAGCATTAGGGCAGGACAGCCGATGTGTTCCAAATTGTAATAAATTAAAATCACCAAACAGCAAATCCGATTCGTTAATAAAAATATCCTCGAGAGATTCTCAAAAAAAGTCAAAATATTATATGATACACATTAGGAGTCATATAATACACGGCAACTAAGTTGAACAAAGCAGAAGAGAACTTACACCAGCACCCGCGGAGCGGTTAATAGAAAATGTCTTATCAGATCCCACCACACTATATCAGCAAGGTATCAATTCAGAATCAGTAACTGAGCCATCCAGCCAACATTCAGTAATAGTGATATCATAGGATATCTCACATGCAGCAGTGAGGACCACGTAAATTCTGATAGTAAGCATGATGGACAAACGAAGTGCCGTCGGAGCCATTTAGTTTAAAGAGTTGAGAACGGTGAGAATTCCTTTCTTAAGTACAATTTTCAAGTTTAGCATTTCTATGAATTTTTACTTGCATTATTAAAGAATAAACAGAATATCCGTATAGTTATTTTAGTTAGTTTCAGTTTTATGAATGAAGAATCTTCACCAAAATAGATGAATACCAGAAATTAAGTCACAACCAGAAGAACAATAAAATAAATTAGAACTGTTGTGACAAATAGACGTTAAGTAAATCGAAAGATCAACCATAATAATGTTCCCGGATTGAGTTTACAATAAGTATGGTTAACCAACAATGTTTCAATTGGAACCTCATACTTCTTGATCAAAAGCTTGAGCTGAAACTTAGTTTAGTTTTAGCTAAACTACCTTTTCCGTTCACAGTACGCCAAAGTCTTACTAAGAAAAGTTCTTCACAATGAAAAGTTATCGCGTTATGTAAATTTGGAGAACGATAGACCGCCTTGATAAAATCTAGTATTGGTCGATTTCATTTTTTGTCAACTTCAGTTTCAACTTCGTTTTGTATAAACTTTGCGTCAGCTTGACTTAAAAAAAAACAAATCTACAATTGAAACTACAATCACACCTTGCGTTGGATTAATCATCGTAACCACAATATATGAAATTTTGTATTTAATTATTAAACAAAAAAAGTATTGTTATTCCATTGACCCTCTACCTTCGTCGCTGCATAATTAAGTTCTTCGTAGTAGTTCCTTAAAGATATTCGTGATTTCCTGAATTGATAAGGCGATTTTTTAATACTTCGGCAACATTGGGTAAATTTTCTGCATGGAATAGTTGTTTTAAACGTATCCACAAATAAAAATTGGCAATAGTAAAATCTGGGCTCCTTGAGGACCATAAAACTGAACCATTCCTACCCATCCAACGATGTTCCAATTTACGGTTTAACCACTTCACAACAGTTGCGCCGGACAACCATCGTGTTGGAAACATTGACAGCCGATAATTGATAGTCATCTCATCTAATTTGTCATCGAAGAAGTTGTCTATCATATTTAACTACATATACAGATCGTTGCATCGCAAGTGCCGTCAAACGCTCGCTCCGATTGACGTGTTACTACGTTGAGCAGGTCTTAGCGTTGTAGTATGTATGTACGTGCATTGCTGCGCCGGTGGTATGAATTATACGCAATGTAGGTAGACTCATATGATAAAATTTTCTTTAACGTGCACAATGTGCCCGCTGTTTTTATCCTCTTAAAAACTAAATATGTAGTTATAACAAGAATAGAAAACTTGTGCACAGAATATGTATTGTAAGAAGATGTTTATGACGAATGAAAAATGTAAAATATTAAAGCTATGTGGAGAATAGTAATACTATGTATTATTACAACAATTCACAGTAAAATAATGAAATTTAAATTCTGTAATTAGTAGCTAAATAAAAAATGAATATTCTCATATTTGCAGGAATAAACGTTAAAAAAATATGCATATGTTACAACAGAAGGAATCTATTATTAGTCATAAATTATTATTTTATAAGTTATCATAAAAGCGACCACTTTTCTAATGCATTAAATGCGCGAAACGTCTTCCGGTCGCCTCAAAGCAATATGCTAAACGATCGTAGAAGCCTCGTTGCGCATTCTGTAAAATTGCTGGAGGAATGTCATCAAAAGTGTTAATAATTTTTTGTTGCAATTCTGCCAAATTGTTTGGCCTATCGTTTTCAAATGTATAGATTTTAGTTTTCATGTATCCCCATAAGAAAAAGTCATTAGGGCAGAGATCTGGTAATCTAGGTGGCCAGCGAATAGTTCCCCAGGTACTTAGAACACGGTTTGGAAATACATTATGAAGATATTCCCGTACAACTCTACTATTATGAGCGGGACACCCATCCTGTTGAAACCATATGTTATCCAAGTTGAGCGCCAATTCGTGGAGGCGTGGGATAATTCGATTCTGGAGCAAGTTAAGATACTTCTCGCCTGTTAAATTGCCATCTATAAAAAATGGTCCAATTTTATGCTCTCCAAGTAATCCCGCCCAAACGTTTAATTTTTGGGGATACTGAGTTCTAGCATTGTATGTTAGGTGCGGGTTTTCTCTTGCCCAGTGTCGAGGTACAGCGGGATTATGTCTTCCGTGCAACGGGAAAGTACTTTCGTCCGTAAATAATATATTTGCAATAAAATTTGCGTTTTGATTGCAAATATGCATCATATTTTCGCAAAATTACATTCTCTGTTCTTCATCTTCGGGAAATATTTCATTTGTTTTCTGTAATCTGTAGGCATGGTATTTATTTTTCTTTAAAACACGGCATACTGTGCTTTTAGAAATATCCAGCTGCTCACTAATACCCAATGAAGATATTTTCGGGTTCTGTTCGACACTGGCACAAATTAAAAGATTTCTTTCGTCTTGGCGAACAAATGGCTGCCTATTACGTTTGTGCTTGTTCGGCATAATACAGCCCAATCTTTCAAAATTATTTATTATTCGCTGAATTGTTTTTAGAGCGGGTCGTGATTGATAATTCTCATAAAAGCGCTCTATTATTTGCCTTAAGGGTATTTCCTGATGATACCACTTAATAATTTGTTTTCTTTGAACTAAATTATAAACATCCATTATTTTTATAACATATAAATACCAAACTAACAAACTAAATAAATACTTATGTATGTATCTTACACTAAACTCTGCAGAAAACCTAATAGAAACGACGACAAAACACTAACTAAACGAATATGTTTAGCAAAAATGCTTGAAGAATGAGACAATTAACAGATTAGGATATAATAAGAAAATGCAAATGAAAAGAATATTGTATCAACAAGAATAATAAAAAAATGAAAATGTAATAAAATATCGGAAAGTGCTAGAACATATGAGACAACTATCTTCTACAATGCCTAACTGGAGACTGCAAATATCCAAATATTCATACGTATTCTCTGCAACATGTATCGGCGCCGGCGCGGCATATGGACTTAACTAAGACATACCGTTCAACTATCGATATAATATTTTGACGGCACTTGCGATGCAACGATCTGTATATGCTGGTTAACGCTGTTCTCAAAAAAATATGGCCCTATTATTTTATAATATGAAATAGCACACCACCATGCATACATTGAATTTAACAAAATATTGCCGATGATTAGTAATTAAAAAAAAGGAGCGTCAGTAAAGGCTGTGGAGAGGCTTTAGTCGGTATGATGTACGACACTACCTGGGCTCAGGTGCCAAGCGGTTTTCCTTCGAAAAAAATGATCAAGCAGGGCGGATCGCTTTCTTTTAGTCTTAATTTGTGCTGTGTACTTCAGAATTTGTGCTCATGGTGATATTTTAAAATTCATGGATGCATCCAACTTTACTGTGACAACCCAACCTGACCTAATCGAACCAAAGGAATAGTATTAGTTAATTCCACTTTGAACTGTATAGTTCAATATGTATGCCCAACTAGTTAAAGTACTTAAGGTTTGCGAATGTACATACATCGGAAGAGAATTACTTCTATTGTTGTATCTATTACCTAGCAATTAATAAACATATTTGATTGCAGTACCAGGTATCAATCAAATCTTTTGCTGTATCATATCGATTAATTAATAACTATCATTGTAATCAGCAATTTTTTCTTGCGTTTTCGAGTAGTTGCTACCTGACAAACATTAGAGAGAAATGTCCACACATTACGACGAAAATAGGAGCAGTGTAATTCAAAGTAGAGTATAGCTATGGAGTTTGCAATGCTTCTATGCAGAGGACGGAATCTATTATCAACTCCAAGCATCGTAGAGATATTACATAAGGGACTGTTTGGATTAACATTATTAGGAGTTAGATCGTATTTCATGTAGAAAAATTTCACATTATGAGAAACTGATTACATTCTGTAAAACACGTGTTATCTCCATTTTATAATTGATTAACTATTCTTAGCAGGCCCTGAATTATCCATCTTGTAAATATTATTAGTAGTACAGTGCAACTTTTCTTCCTTCTGTTACACACTTAGTTAGTATATGCGTAGTATGTTTATGTATATTATTTATATCTTTCCTTTGTAATTTAATTTTTTATTTAATTATACTTACATATATATAATAAACAATCCAATCTATGTGAGCATATAGTACTAGCAGGTATATGCTATAATTTAAGAAATACAATTAACGCTGCTTTTCTTACTATTACATATTAAATATGTAAATATTTTAAATGATATCAAGGGCTTCTACGGCCCGTGTCTCTATTATAAGGGGGACGGTTTTTGATTCTAGCGTTGTTGACACATCGAGTTACCGTGCCCTTCAAATATCCCTCACCCACCAGAAGGATTTTGCCTCTAACGTGGTTTGCACGTCGAGTTGCCGTGACCTTCTGCTAACCGTAACCTCACAATGCTCCTAAAGAAAGTAGCATGGTGCATCAGTAGCGAAACGTCGAGTTCTAATTTGTATATTTTGTACATTTATTTGTACAATATATAATGTATATTACAAACAATAGCACGGTCAACAATCGGAAACTATCATAATAAATGTGTATATATTTTACCTCACAAAAGATTTTTGCTGCAACTTTTTCTGAAAAACTGGCAATAATAATCCGAGTATCCAAAGTCTGAAATAGTCCGAAAGATACTCAATTTAAATTGAAAGACATCTCAACAACGAGTATAAATTCATACCTTTAAGAAATTTAATTGTTCTTGAAAATTTTCCGCAGAAAACACAACAGTAGCAGAACAAGTAATATTAACTTTTTCCAGAATAGTAACTAAATTATTTGAAGGCATTAAAAATTCATTTTCACTTTGACTAAATGTAGCTACAGTGTTCCATTTGAAATATTTCAGAAAAGCTATTCGAGCAGGATTTTGTGAGGATTCTGGAGCTGCTGTCCGAAAGAAAAATGGAAATTTGTTGCGATCGCTCAGATTCGGTGAAGTAGAGCCATAAGATACCTAAAATTGAAAAATAAATTTATTATTCGAACAAGTCGTTATTGCTCGCTAAACGTAACCTGCAGTATGTTCCAATAGATAACCATGTGAGCTAAGCTTTCCGTTACATTTGAGCAGCCAGATCCCAACAGCATCAATATCGTTTTATTGGAATACAGGGCATGGAAGAGACGATCAACTGCAACCCCTGGATCACACTAGAAACATAAAAATGTTCCCAATTACATAAAAATAGATATAATGATATAATAATAATATAATTTTAAAATGGTAATAACAAGTAAGTATGGTAGTTGTACAATGCGACTAACAAAGATTGAAGCGTACCAAGTATCTGCACATGGTGAAACGAACTATACATAGGCGTAAGAATAATTAACATAATCTCTCATTGTCATATAAATTGATAAAACGACATACTAATACACTACTTGACAGCAAATTCAAGCGCATTATGGGTAAAGATCTAATTAGAAGATAAAGGATTTGATAAAATTAGAAACAAATATAGAATCAGCCCGCTTCAATTTTTGTCGCTCGCACTGTAGTTAATGTTGAGTTAACGTATAGCTTGTCACAGTAAATTCTGTTTCTGATTATGACAATTAAAGGTATTGAATGCCCTGTATATCATACTGCCAAAGTTCGCACAAGTTATACATAAACAACTGCCGCATATTCTAAATTACTAACTTACAAATATTTGTCTTGCATAATTTGGGCCCATTTCCGGCGTTAAAGAGAAACATATAGAATATCCAACGATGGTGCAGACAGCTTTAATTAATTAAGTTTAAGAATATACGTAACTATAAACTATTTTCTTATCACGGATTCAAAATTATATCAAAGACTGGCAAATTATGTTGATACAATTAATATACTGTATAACAATGTGTAGAACACTATATAATATAAATATCAAACCGGAACTGTAGCGTATAGAATGCTTAAAACTGGTTAGTATATGCATATCGCTGATTAATTCACGAAAATAATAGAACCTAAAGGTTCATGATCCTCACTTAGCTTAATCGGTTTGTTTTTTGTGGTGACTGCGGCTTAACGACTTTATATGCAATATTACTTTTAATGACTTGCACTACAGCAGTCAAATATGCCACATACACAGGTAAGAATGGGATACAGTACGTTACTAAATAATCCACATATGGTGGTTTGACGGTAATCTAAGTGTACCTAGAAAATTTTGCCCAATGTTTACAATGCAGGGTAAAAGGTTTTGACTACCTCATATGTAGTTTGCATTATGATCTGAATATTCTTTTTCCCGTGACTCCCCCCCCCCTCGGTGCTAAAGAGGTTTTTTTTAGGTAAATATACAATCCGGCATATACCAGATGATTCGACATTACGGAAAAATTATATAGCAGGTCTATACAAAATAAAGTAATTGACAATTATACATATATGGATTTCTGCGGACGAAGCGAAAGATGTTTTATTTCGCTGTGTAACTAATGTGCTCATTGGTGTTCTACATCCCACAATTTCATATACTCCCTATTTAATATGAACTACAATAACAAGTTCTCTCAATTCTAACAAGATGAATCAAATAATTGTCCAAAGTCTTTCCAACAGCTGCATTGCTGTAAACAAGGAAAGTGTTTTGCTCTTGATGCTGCTGCATATATGCTAAAAACTGGAAAGTTGCTAAATTAGTGGTTTCCCAACATGGTTCATAATACCCGTTTACCTCACGCAATGTACCGTATTTGTGAATATGTTCATGACAAATTTCCCGACATAGACAAACTGATTCGTTTATGCCAGAAAATCGTTTTAAAATTACCTTCCAGGTTAAGTGTATATAAACATATCCATTACTATATCCATTACGGCGGGGGAACATGGATAGAGACGGAGAACATAGATAGAAGCAAGCAGCTTTTATTTTAACAATTTAGACAATATAAAAAATGTTGTCTTCTCTACCAGATGATGCAAGTTCTATAGTTGGATGTAAAAATCTTTTATTAATTTTTCTTTACAGCCTAAATTAAATTTTATAGTACATTTTTCTGCTTTTCTACCATCTATAACGTATTTTTAAACCCAAAATTTGCCTTTAAGGAAAAGTATCTCAATATTTCACGAAATTTGATGTAATCTGGAACGCATTTCCGTAGAATGTGGAGGCCGTTTACAGTATAAAATTAAAATTATATTTGATAAAAACCCAGACTTACATATACACCACCAGATATCCTCTCCAACATTTAATGACATTGGAAATGAACAACAATATCAAAAGTTTATTCCGTACTTTGACCATCCTCCCATATCTAGTTTAGACGTAGAAAGGTCCTTCTCTATATTTAAAAATATTCCCACTCCAAACAGAAATAGATTAACGGGAGAAAATTTGGAAAAGTTGGCAGTTATTTGTGTAAATAAAACCATCCTTACTTCAAAATTAAAAATTATAACATAAATAATATGAGTTAACATTACGTAGTTCATTAATTTCGCGGATTATAATAATTAATTTTTGCGACGCCTCTCGGTGGTGTTGTCATATAAAATTAAAAAGTAAATATCTGAATGGGACGGAATTTTGAGGGACAACAGACAGACTTCTTGTCGTAATTTAGTTCGTATTAATATCAAGCGACAATTGCATCTGCCATTGCCCCTTCTATCATTGTATCGGCGCATGCAGACTGCCACTTGTTTCGCCAAGATTATTCAAAGCCTAACGCTACCCATTGTACAGTGTAAATATATGTACATATACTTACAACACAAGAAAATAAATTAAAACAGGACACCAAAACAAATAAAAAGATAACTATAAATTCGACGTTTTGCCACTAATGTAAGCGGCTTCTTCAGAAGTGAGAAGCGTGAGTGGGAAGTCAAAATATTACAATGACGCGACTTGTTAGCCACTCTAGTAACCATCTTCATGTCAACCTCATACAATTTTAATTGTTTGTACAGACTGTTTCCATTTTGGGTGATTCAAAACTGTGTAGATTTAAGTCCTGCTCAACCCAAAAACAAGAATGTTCTGCTTCGAATTCTTGATTTATTTAATATTTTATTTATCTTTGACACATAACTGTGTTAATGTAATCCAGTCATTCCGCTTGGGGATGCCATCGCAACAACGTCAATGGCAACATACTGAACGGGTAAACCAGAATAACAGCCTTCTCTCCAACACAGCAGGGCCAACGCACATTCCACGCAACGGGAACACCCCTTCGACGATAGACCTGGTGCTCGCGAGGAATGTGCCGCACGTGGACGACATGGAGACCGGAGACCTGTCGTCCGATCATCTACCGGTGCTGTTCACCATTGGCGACGTTCGGCGCCGTAGCATCGGGACAATCGCCAACGACTACGGGAAAGCGAATTGGCAGCGGTTCCGTGAGGAGGTCAGCCGAGGATGGGCCATGCGGGCGAGGATTAGAGACCGTAGCGGACCTGGAGACGCTGTGGCAGCGATGCAGCGGAAGATCCAGGAGACCTTGAAGGTCATTGTCCCAACGAAGAGAATCGACCCGTTCCGCTCTAGCGAGCTTCCGCAACACGTACTGGAGGAAATTAAAGAACGTAATAGACTAAGAAGAAGGTACCAGCGAACCCGAGAAGCGGAGACCAGGGTGGCGATGTCCGAGATGAGCAAGCGGATACAAAGTTCTATTTGGCAGCATAGAAACGATATGTATCGAGACCGCCTCGCCAAGGTCAACGTGAGGGACGGGTCTTTCTGGAAGCTCACAAAACACCTGAGGAAGCAGTATCAACCTATTACGTGTCTAGAGGGCGAGAAGGGGTCGATAGCTATGGAGGACGAGGACATAGCGGCCATGGCAGCGAGGACTTTCCAGGGCTACCAGCCGGTCCCGGACACTGACCAGGAGACGGTAATGCTTATAGAACAAACAGTAGAGCACTTCCTGCTAAACCATCCTCCGTTTCTTGAGTCAGCAGAACGTCTCTTAATGAAACCCAGCTTCGTTAAGAGGTACATCATGTCTTCCTAGGCATCGTCCCAAAAAACCTCCCTAGTGCAGTTCACTTACATCATTAACGCCATCTTTAAGTTACAGCATTTCCCGGCAACCTGGAAACGGGCAGCGGAAGGAGCTACGAGGTAAGAATTAACCAGAAATTTTCAGACCCGACCCCGATTCTTGCGGGCGTCCCACAGGGCTCGGTCCTCGGACCGGTCCTCTTTAACATCTATACCCATGATATCCCCGGTCGGTTCCCGACCAACAAGCTGGGGTTGTTCGCGGACGACACGACAATCTACGCCAGCTCACATTTCCCGCTGGCCGCATTGCAGAAAGTGCAGAACCAGATCCCACACTACGAGCGATACTTGAAAAAGTGGAGACTGACTGCTAATGCGGCCAAATCCAATATCACCATATTGACCCGCAGGAATAACCCCATCCACGTGCCGAGGTACCCAAAATTTCTCAACGAACATCTAAAACCTGCCAATCCAGTGAGGTACCTCGGTGCGCATCTGGACTCCAGGCTCAAATTCAGACAATGGATTGAGAGCAATATGAGATATATAGATAGCATGTAAGCCCAAGGGCAAGGAACGTTAGGGGACCTGAAATGACATGTAATACGAACAATTTGAGATCAATAAACGTTTTAAAAATCAAAAAAAAAATCTTGAGATGAATCTGCCGGAACTACTTATTTGTTATTTGAATGTTCAATCATTCGAATTCATTGGGTATATTGGGAACAGACAAATCATTATTATTATTATACAGATCAATATATACAAACTATGCCAAATTTAGAAATTTAGAAAATGCAATATATAACAAAATCACATCTATGGGCTCTAACCACCACATGTCCACGCAAACAAAGATTTTTGATAAATAACGTTTTTGTTAATTACGCACCACTTTTTCTATTTTTCACTTCTGTTTAAACCAGGTGAATATGAACGCTTTAATGTTTAATAACTGCTCTTTTATTGACCATTAAATGTTTTGAATCGCTATCGAATGTAAACTATATAAATATTCAAACAATTTTGGGACTAGGTTAAAAAAAAATAAAAACAAACAACGTTAACATGTTGTGCGTTAATGTTTCATGAAGTAATAATGGCACGGGGATTAGCAACATTTTTAAAAATTTGCGAATTGATTATCAAAGAACACAAAGAAGAGAATGTTTTCACTTGCGTTTGAAGTTCAAATATGAAATCATCAAAAAAAAACAATTGAGAACATCATTAAGAAATAAGAACACGAATAGTTTCAATATTAGTAGAAAAAGTTCTAGGCGGTCAAAATTGGTAACTGAACGAGAGAGAAAACTTTTGATATGTGTTAGCGTCCAAAATTCAAATGAAAGTTTAATACCTACAAAGTCCAAATAATAATTCAAATCAATAATCAATAATTCCAATACATATTATCGAGTGACATGTGTCCTTTGACATTTCCTGACATTTCACTGGACTATTGCTTGGGATTGGCTGTTACCAAGCAACCTTTATACGCACGCCGTGCGATAAAGGCCCGATTATGCACGCTTATGGGTGTGTTTTGATTGGTTTATGATGCATGCATACTAAAAAATATATTTCTTAATTACTCTTCGAGAGTCGTTTATTTAATGAGAACCGAGAAGATGACAGATTTTCAGAAATGGGATACATCCGAGAAGCAACCACAGACAATAAACCAGAGATTAATCGGGAAGAATTAATGATCTGAGATGACAATTGACATAAAGAAACAAGTATAGTGCGCGGGTAAAACACGACGTGACATTTAAGTTAGAACATTAGTGGTGTTGGACGATAATTACAATAAATGAACTATAAGGACATATTAGACAATTGTTTAACGTCAGGTGCATATAACTTGAAAGATGACGGATTGCTCAAAGAACCGTATCTGTGACGAGGAATCGTTTGAAGGTTTTCAAAGACGCGTGATAGACAATTGTCCCGATAAACAAAATGGTTTGCAACCAACTACAAATAGTAAAAACAGGGAGAAAAAGGATAAGCTGCAAGATGACGCGGATACGAAATCGTTAATAACGGTAATGATCAATGAGAACAAAAGACGAGATTATATGCTAGAACGCTTATTCACGCAAGTAATGACCACTCATTCAAATGCATCAACAACTAGTAACGATAGAAATAGCACGTACCAGATAATGCCAGACCTGTCTAAAAGCATTCTTACGTTTGACGGCGAGGGAGATAGTAAGAAAGCCCAAGAATGGCTGCGCAGATTAGAAGCAATGCAGCAATTGCATCATTGTACCGATAGTTTAGTGTTGGAAACAGCTAAAGCTAATTTAAGAGGTGGAGCAGTGTACTGGTTGGAGAGACAAAGTAGTTCGATCAAGAAATGGGAGGATTTTGTAAGTGCTTATAAGAAAACATTTATCCACACTGAGAGTTTGCCGATTAAATGGAAAAAAATGGCGGGTAGGGTTCAGCAAAGGCATGAATCCACAAGTGCTTATTTCCATGAAAAGGTGAAATATTGCTGGGATGTGGGGCTAACTTTAGAGGACACCAAGGAGCACATACTGATCGGAATGTGGAATAGGAAGGTTTGTTCTGTAATTGCAGCCATAAAGTATTCTAACCTAGATGACCTCCTGCACGACATGATCAAGCAAGAAAGATTAATTGCTGAGAGACAACGACATTAAGAAAAGTATTGAGAGAAAAGACAAACATACATTAGAAACCAGACCAGGAAAGAAAGAAGAAAATTGTAACTACACTCCGAATGCAGATAGGGGCAAGCCAGAAAATAAGACAAAGAAACATCCATATACCAGATTACCTCCCCGGAATGAAGAAGGTAAACCACTTTGTTTTGTATGCAAGGGTTATGAGCACGTCTCAAAATATTTCCAACAAAATATTCAGAATCAGCAAAATACTGCGAGTAAAAGAGAAAATGCCCCAGAATCTAGCGAAACATTAGTAACATCTAGTAGCGAAGAAAATAAAGAAGGAAATTTGAAGTATTTTAAGGAAGCTCTGATAATTGGCAAACCCATTCAGGCATACGTAGACCAGGGTAGTAAATGTGTGCTGCTTAGACGATCCGAAGCCGAGAGACTGAACTTAAAATATCAACCGATCCAGCAAAACTTTATAATTAGGGGTTATGGATCAGGTGAAGTGAAACCTCTTGGGAAACTGGAAGCATACGTAGAAGTAGACGAAGCTAAAGCCGTGACCGAGATGTTTGTGGTACCAGACCAGGTTCAGCAAATCCCTCTGCTTATTGGACAGCCATTCACCGAACAAAGGCATGTAACTATTATTCGGCGAAGAAACACCTTAAGTCTATTTAATGAGCTAATGACGAATAAAGACGAAGAGGACGGTGACGATTTGAGGGCAATGAATATCCCAAATTTACCTAAGGCAACTGTTAGTTTATGGGCTAAATATTCTGTAGTAATTCCCCCAAATCATATAGGGTTTGTTACATTGATCACAGATTCCGAAATAACACATGACCTGTTTGTTGAGGCCCATATAACAACTGACAGAATTATACCCAGATGTATACTAAGACCTGACACAAACAATGAAGTGCAAATTCCAATAAACAATTTGACGCTAACGGACATAAAAATAGATAGAGAAGGGACAATCATCAGAGCGGAGAAATGTGAATAAAATTTACACGAAGACAGAACTGTTATGGAAGTCTTAGACGTGGAAGTGCGAGAAAACTGTGCAGATCGAACAAAGAAAATTTTCAATATGGAGGGATTATCAAGAAATCCTTTGCCACAGGAAGAGGAAACTGATTGCGTAGAAGGGATATAGCTCTTGACAGTGGACTTGCAAAAAGAAGACTGGTTGGTCATAGCTCAGAGAAAAGGCGAGAAAATTCAGGGCATTATGGAGGCGGTAACAAGACACCCAGACAAGAGGACTAAAGAGGACAATGAGATGGGAGAACACTAAAAAATTGAAGATGGGCGATTGTATCGGATGGAAAATGACGTGAAATGTTGGGTCGCGAATGAGGTGGAGAATCCTGAAACTTTGCCATGACGATTTAGGACACCCGACGATGGATAAAACAATAGATAAGGTAAAGCAAGCCTACTGGCTTCCTGGAATTAGACGATACGTGCGAGGGTATATTGGCGCTTGCATAGAGTGTCTATACTACAAGTGTCCAGGCGGAAAGAGACCAGGTAAATTGAATTCGAGTGATAAGATTGGTATACCATATCATACGATACATGTAGACCATTTGGGTCCATTTGTTAGAAGCAAAAGAGAAAATTCGTATGTCATAGTTGCGGTGGACGGTTTTACTAAACATACTCACTTGAAAACGGCAAAGAATACCACAGCTCGCGAATTTGTTAAGTTTATGGACGAAATCTGCGACATATTCGGACCACCACAGCGAATAATTAGCGATAGAGGAACAGCGTATACGTCGACGGCATTTCCTAAGTTTTGCTTGCAAAGGAAGAGCATCCATGTGTTAAATGCCAGCGCGACGCCATGAGCGAACGGCTAAGTGGAACGGTTAAACCGTTTCGTAACCCCAGCGCTAGCTACCTTAACTAAAGAACCTGAATGCAGAGATTGGGATCGACAGATTGGAAGACTGCAGTATGCCAGCGCAAGAAAATATGTAGAAGGAGACATGCTGGTAATAAGAAAAGACCCTGTAGCTACGGGGGGGTAAGAAATTGATGCCAAAATACGCAGGCCCATACATCATTACACAGGTACTACCGAATGATAGGTATCGAGTAGCAGATTTACCGGAAACCCAAAGAACACAAAGGTTTTATGAAGGAATTGTGCCAGTTGATGCAATGAAGAACTATGTGGTAGAGACAGAGGATGACGCTAGCGACGCCGACGACGACGTTGTCTCAATAATCCAAAAATATGAACCACTGTTCGAGATCCAAGAAGAAAAGGTGGGACAGTTGGAAAGAGACGAAGATGAGAGTCCACAAGAAGGAAGCAACGCAGATGATAAAGAGGATATTGAGTATAGACAGAGTGCATTGAAAGAGTATGAACTTTATTAGGAGGCTATTAGACACATCGAGTTATTAGTGATAATAAGTTTTTATTGAAAGATTTATTTTTTTTATTTCCTATGTGATGTTATTGAACTATTTACTTGAATTATCGTTATATATCGAAGTTAGCGTATGAGGACGTACTTAAGCAGGAAGGCCGAATGTAAGCGTCCAAAATTCAAATGAAACAATATATGACGATGTTCAGGTAACTAGGTGATATGGGATTGTCATCGGGAGAGTTGTTGAATGTCAAACAAAGTACTAAGATGTGTATATTATGAGTCGTAAAATATATTTCTTAATGACTCTTCGAGAGTCGTTTATTTAATGAGAACCGAGAAGATAACATATGTATCAACAACACTGAATTTGGTCGCGCCAAAATTTTATCACAATTAGATTTCTCTAAAAAAAATTAGTTAGACAGTGGATTTTGGCAAATGGTCGAGGAAAATTGTATTTTTAATTAATGTCCAAAAATATCACAACACTTGCAAAATATTTGTTAACAAACATTCAAGGGTTGTGCTCTAAAAAACATCATATAATTTTTTAATAAGAAAGCGCATCTTTAAACAAAGGTTGACATATTAGATTGGCTATCGAGTAAACCAGACCTTAACATAATTGAGACTGTGTTGCATGTAATTTTGTACATATTTTTTCGCAAACGAACGCCAGAAACTTATAGCAACAATACTTTGCGAATAAAACCACTAAGCTAACGCTAACGGAGCGTTGCGCCGTTCGAAAACAAACTATTCTACCTTTTTATGTCTATTTTATTGATTGAAAATTTGCTGTTTTTGTTAACTTAAAAGTGAAAGATATTTGCGCTGCCTAATCTACATAGCATCTACATAGTCTACCGTGCAAGTGTAGAACTTCCCGATTCTCACAACTGTCAAAAACTCTTTCTAAATTTAGCCGTGTTGAACTTGCACGATCAAATAGTACGAATATATAGAATTCTCGACATAATATTCCCACCCTTAGAAGTAGCTAACGATTATCAAAGCTTCCATCTCACCATTACAACAGCATGCACATGTGAAACTTCTTAACATATCTCGCACATTGACATAGATATTACACACCAAGGATTACGTTTATATCTCTAGCGTTTGAAGTATACGGGGGTGGGGTAGCAAATTTTATGTACCGAATATTTATGTTTCATTTTTTTTATAAGTCTATATACTACAATGAATACAAAAGTGTTTAGTTAATTAGTCGACAACTTTAGAAAAGAAGAAAATGTCAAAAACTTAATTTGTACTAGGTAAACTACGTAAATCTAAGAATTATTGCATCCGTTATTCTATTATGTGAGCTTTTTTGAGCAAATTCCTGTAATTCGTATTTTTAAGTTTATGTGCATATATGCCAGATGTTTCGTTAATTGTGAGAGCGTAAGTGTGACTTCATCGAGTCTCTTTGGCCATTTGATGGTAAGGCTAAATATCGATCCTAATGTGCAGCTTACACATTAGTGCATCCGCCATTGAATTTCTTGAGGAAATAAGATTCAACAATGAGACAAGAACGAGAAAGAAAGAAAAATAACGTAGAATCTCGGAAAAGCGTCTCAATAGCAAACCTTTCAACAAAACCTATTGCAAGCGTGAATGGAAGGCCGAAATTGCCTACAAAAAGGAAAAGCAAAAGAGGATTGTCCAGTGATTCTCAAAAAGAACTATATACATACTTCTCTATTTACCATGGACTTTGGCTTGGTTTTCCTAGCTAGCTAACAAGCTAGTACGCAACATCGTCATTTTTCGTTTCAGAAGGAACTGCCCCAGGTTGTAAGACGTAAAGATATTATTGCAAGTTAGATTGTGACCTCTGCGTTCGTTATTAAGATCGCATACAACCAGCGTGGCTTGATTTTTTTCAGGAGCTGCACCCGGTTCTTTTCCTGTATATATTTGTAATTTCAACACATAGAAAATTTCACTATCACAAAAAATCCAAATTTTAATTCCATACATTACCGGCTTGCTGGGAATGTACTGTTTGAAAGGACAACGCCCTGTAAACAGTACTAACTGTTCGTCAGCAGTAACATTTACTCCAACATTATACAATTTTTTAAAAACATCCACCCATTTTTCCCAGATTTCTCGAATAAGGACAAACTTATCAGTACTTGGCTTCTATTTCTGTCATCAAACCGAATTACACGAAATATCATGGAAAATGTTTCCAATGACATAGTTGCTCTAAAAATATTTCTACCAGTTTCTTTATCCACACACACTTTTCGTATATGCTCTATGCGACTAATAAACCCCAGCAAGTAACAACAATCCTACGTAAGCTTCAGAAACAGTACTACCTAAATTTTTCCAAGTCTCGCCGTAAACCCTTGGTCCTTCGAGATTTGTCATTTCAATTATTGTATTTTCTACAACATTATGAAATGTAACTTGAAATGACGACTTGATGTCACCAATGCGGCTACTGGCATATCATGTAATCCCTGGTGTTTGATGTATTAAACAACCAATAATCCGTTTTTGACATATGAAAATGTCTTTAGCTAGGATTGAATTACCACAAAATATAATACCATCCCTACTAAAAACATAGGAATGATAGACATCGAGCAACTGCTAGCGAGTTAACACTGATTTTAAGCTTCCTATTAAAAAACAAACTATTTAACGCGGGGAGTAAATGCGCACAATGGACTCTCCAATTAAGATGTTCCTTAGTTTAAGTTCCCAAAAATTTAGAATATTCTGCACTATTAAGTTGCAGTGTTAAGTAACAGTGTAAAGTAAGTAAAACCTTTTTTTCTGTGACGTTAATAAGGTTGACAGGTAACAAAATGTCACTTTACATGAAATCCCACGGGTAAAAACATTAGATTTTAGCTCTCGATGAGCTAAAATCTAATACTGTTCTCCCTTTTATAATAAATAACTATTATTATCATTGGCATAGAGTTTATTGGCAGCAAACCATAATGATACGTCACTCGGCACGCTGTTGCAAGTATCACCCAGCTTTGAGCGTCTTTGTCGGTTATCACCATAGCGACATCGTCTGCATATAGAGTAATGGACTCTTTGTCAATATTTAGCGGTGAGCCATTGAGAAAAAGTACGGAAAGCACTGGGCCCAAAATAGAACCTTGGGGAACTCCCACCCTATGATGTAATGTATCTGACACTGAATTCTGAATTGTGGCATTATTGCACCTGCAGGAGTTAAGAACGTATTGTGTTCGGTCTTGTAAAAATGACTGTATCCAATTCTAAGCGTTTTCCCTAATACCGTAATTAATAATTATACTGTAATACTACCTATCCTACTCAATTAATCAATTAGTGCAATTTTTACTTTACCGTACTACCTAGGTACTAGTGTGTAAAATTCACGAAACTACATGTTTTGATAAGCGACTACAAAAATAACCTATACATATCTACATTAAAAGTTTGAAAGTGGACCAAAGTCATCCGAATTTACGGTACCGTTTTAAAAATAATTTCTTAAAAACAGTTAATAGTGTCGAATGAATATTTTTTGTATGTGTTTTACCTATAAATACGTTTCTTACTGTGAAACTAAACGCAATCTGCTATTTACTCAACCCATTTTTAGACAATAAATTTAAACCAAAAATGAACCTTTAAACAGGTACCAAATATAAGTATATTAGAAGAGTAATTAACCAACGAGCAACCACATTTGAATATTTCTAAAACTAAATTATATACATTTCTTACTTTCGTGTCATTAACCAATAACTTGAGAATGTATCCTGGTATTACATTGTTTTCATTGACATGCTTAACGGCCAATTGTGCAGCGTTAGCTTCACTAAATCCTTCCAGCCGTAGACCTTTGGCAGTAGAAAACTCGAACAAGCCCAAAATGTAAATAATCACTTTCCCGTCTTCAGTTTTTTCAACATTCTCACTTAACACTGGCATATAATTATCATAGTTTCGTATATATTTTTCAACGTCACTAAAATAATTTAAATGTGGCGAGTTCTTGTCGTTGAACGAATTATTAACGACCACGTTAGAACCAATTAATAGTGATTTCAGCGACTTCCTCGAAACCATTAATGTAGCCACTATTGTAATAGACGTTACCACTGCGTAGAGATGCGTCTTGAACGGCATGTTGAACTCATATCAAAGTCATTTTATCCTGTTTCTAGACCTATGTATGTAAAATAGATGTAGTAAAATTGTAGTTAAAAAGAGAAAATGAAGTAGTGGGGTGAAAAAAGTACCGCATGCAATAAGGTAGAAAAGAGGAAGGCGTTTTTTCAATGTATTATATGATGTCGGCGCTGGATTCTTAAGAGTACTGGAAGTGAAGTGCGTCCTTGTAGAAGGACGCGTGAATTGTTAAAAATTTTCCGTGAAGAAATCGTCAAGTCAGCTTTTTATCCCGATGAATTTGTGAGTACATTAGCGATAAATTTTATACGATAGATGTATGGTTGGGATATCTATTTTCGGAAGTTTTTAAGTAAAAAGCTTATTGATCGCAATAATCTTTATTTAACTATTTTATGCACAATGCAGATTTAAATTAATACGATATTAAATTTTCCGAAAAACGAAACGATATGAACTGTATTACATGTAAAACAGATCTCATAACTACAAGCAATGTCATTTCTAAATTTCTTTTCGATACTTGTTTGTCTATTTAGTAATGGCAATCTGATTCTTGCAACGGTAGCTGAGGTAAGCCATATTTACGAAACAAAATTAGGTAAATAGATAAAGGTTACATAGAAATTAATCAAAAACTTTGGTCGAAAAGGCATTTTTGAGAATGCCGATTTTGGACCGTGTAGGGGAGGTCGGGGTAATGGCGTCACCTTAAGACGTAATTATTTTTTGTGACTTAATTTTGAGATTAAAGCAATATGTAAATATGATAGCGATTTAAGAACTAATTTGTTTACTTAAATTAATTTTCAAACATTTTTCATTCGCTTTGCTAAAGCGACAATAAAGGCAAAAGCCTTTTTATGCAATGTGACGGAATTGCTCCAGCTCTAGGGGTAATGGCGTCACCTGCCGAACTGAAACGATGGATAAGACTTTTCTATAAAACATGTTCAGAACAAATATATTTATTGAAATTTTTTTGGAAGTATAACAAAATAACTCTGTTCACAACAGGATAATGAAAGATAAATGAAAACATAATCTAAGAACAACCTATTATTCTATTCACAGAAGTCACAAACGTAATTTTTAGCACTGTCTTGTCCACTGCATAGAGAATGGGCCCATTTCGAGCAAAGAGTACAGCGGTACCAAAGTTCAGTGCCTCCAACCTCTCTACAAATTAAACATATCTCCTCATTAGCAAATACAGTGGGAAGGAAGATATCATCATTCGAATCATCATTACACAGTTTGTCATCATCAAAATCTTCTGACGATGTTTCATCAAAATCGAATTTTGGTCTGATAGTTTTCTTGGTTCTCTTTGTTCTTTTATTCTTAGAAAACTCGTCTTAAAATATAACCGTCCTTTTGTTTTGTTTCAATGGTTTTGATTCTTTTCCAATATTTTTGTTGTTTTTGCAATCTGTAAAATATCGTTTCACTGCTTTCGCTTTTTGCTTCAACTCTTTTTTTTCTTTAGCATCTTCAAGGATGTGTTTTATTGGTGTCGAAGTCAGAATAATGGAATGTTGCTTTCTATCGTGAACTTTTTGTTTAGGATCAGTCCTGTTAGCTGGTATTGGTGAAATCTGGAGAATGCTTTTTGAAAAATCAACTCTTACTGACGACGTCCCCGGTTGGGGACTACGATTAATAATCTCGACAGCAATAGCACTAGCAGGAGTGTCAGCAGGATTTTCATCATTAGTTGCCTCATTAATAGCGGTAGCATAGGGTTTTTCAGAAATTTCCTCCTTGTCCTTAACAATTATTTGCTCTAAGATTGAATCTAAATTTTTGTAAAACAAATCAACTTCATCTTTGTTAAATGCTCTGACCCTGTTCAAGCTAGTGGTTTCCGGTTTCCTTAAACTAATTTTATGTCTGTTGAGAAACCCATTTAACCAATCTATCCCGGCCAACTTGGTCTCTTTGTTAAAGTTGTGTTTTATTTCATGTTTTTCAGCCAAATCGAAAGGCGCCTTAGTTCGATTGTAGTGATGCCATAAAATAGGTTTGACAGGCAGACCACATGTTCTGCTATTTTTTTTTCTTGCTCTGCAGAAAAAACGCATTTCCGACCTAATGTCGGCTTGGTAACATCGTTTGCCTTAACCTATCCCTTAATGTTGTTCGAGGTATGCCAAACTCTGTAGCAGCTTTTTTTTTGTGAGACTCCTTTTTGGCGAACTGCTTCAATAGCAATTTTCAGGTCTTCTTCTTTCCACATAGCCTTTTCTGTTATTCTTTTTTGTGATCGAACCATCTGAAAATCACAAAAGAATGCGTTGGTTTCAATAACAAAATACGAGGCAATACCATCATGGCGGCATTATCCAGTAGTAAGGTGACAGAATTACCCATTAGGAACACCATGGCAGATATACCACCACATACTACAAACAATAACCAAGCATTTGAAAGCAATCCCACCAAAAAGTTCCTTATGTGTCATATTATTAAACACATATTCATTAAACTAGTAAAGAATCTTATTATCACACTTACCTCGAGTTATAAATACGGCAGAAGTAAGTAGAAACAACAAACAATAACGTTATCACTCGTATTCGCATGAACTAGCCTTGACGGCGGCAATAGCTGTACTGATCCAAGCATTTTCAATCGGATGCTATGTCTCGGCGTTAGGCAGGTGCGTACATGACTAATATTTTGTGAAAAATACTTTGTGACGGAATTGCCCCGTATGGCGGCATTACCCCGACCTCCCCTATAAACTGTTGAAGTTTAAATACGATGTTTTAGCCTATTGTAAGAATTTTGGCCAAAATCCAATTACATATGTCCACGTACAGTATGAGTATTTTAAATTCCTCTAAGTTATTACTCTTTTCCGTTTCTTCGAGCGACTGAATTTATTTCTAATTAGTCTTGTTAAATAAAACTTTTTCGCAAACAAATCCAAACAATTAACGAAACCGCCTAGAAGAAATGAATCCCTAGACTTGGAAACATCATTTATCAATATGACAACAATCATAAGAACATGTCATCCAGATGCAAATTCAAAATGCCTTCAGATTATACCTTGATAGCTGAGGTTCCCACACCGATGTGAAGATAACAGACGAATCGAAGAAAAACTTAAACCATTATGTTCAGCCGTCAACGATAACCCTTGCCCCAGCGGTTCTACAGAAATCGAATACAGTAAGAAGATCGATTACTTGGAGATGATTGAGGTTTTTGCCAAGTTTCTTCCTAGTGCTTGAACAGAATTGTTAGAGCTTGATAAAAATTACATTGATATACAGATCATTATTCTATGCTTATGAAATTACATTTCAAAGATATCTTAAATCTTATACAATATTTTAAACATAATCCTATATATCACTGAATCTTTTGTCTGTAGATAATTTTGTTGATAGGCATGGCTAGATGTTCATTAATTGACACATTAAATGTCAATTTTATTCCACTGAAGAAGTAGTAACGAAAACGTAATAAATTGTAAAGTTTCTGGAATAAGTAAGAACTCTAATCGTGTTATATTGTTTTAATTGACCTACAATTGGAAAAAATATCAGGAAAATAAGATCAGTACACAACAGGTCATAAGAGTACATATACTAAAAAAATATAACATACTGTTCTGAAAACTGTGGCTATCGATACAGAGAAGCAAGTACAAGTATATTTATTATTATCACATATTACAAATATGACAAAATAAACAAAACTTAAACTCTAAAGTATGCACAAAATGATTATTATCATATGTCAGTTATTAAATTATGTAATTATTATTCGCCGTAAAAAGGATGTAGGTACCTAATCTTTTGCTGATGTAAAGTTTTTTGACTGTTCATTACAGCAATTTCCCGTAACCTTCCCAAAGTAATCAATCCTACCAAATCTACACCATTTTCTTGTGCCTACTGTAGACAAATATTGAAACTATTTATAGCATCTTGATGTTTCACAACACTTTTTTGTCTACACTCATTTCCATATTCATCTGAATCGTCACTTACTGAAGTGTTCAGAAACTCACTATCGGCATCAATCCACTCATGAACCACTAAATCATCAATATAAATGGAGTTTCTACTGCTTCTATGTTATTAAGCATGCTAACAATATCATTGACATCACTTGCTGAACGTGCATCTGTGTTTTGATTACATTGCATTTTCTTTTTTAAGGAACTTAATGGAATTAAATCGTTTTCGTCATACTCTGAACTAGACGATTCATCATCACTTAGTTTTAACACGATGTTACGCCAACATTTTGCTATAATGTCTGGAGATACTTTTTCCCAACCACTACTTAAAAGAAACGTAGCATCTTTAATAGTTATAAACTTTATGCATTTACCAATGTCTCGCTCCTCTGAAGACAAGATAGCAGCCAATAGACCTTTACGATAATGTAGCTTTATCAAAAGAATAGTGTTCTGGTCCATTGGCTGCAATAATGCAGTGCAATTTGGAGTAAAAACATTGTTACTATTTTTCCATCTTCACTGATCAATTCGTCTTCATGAGCATGAGAGAGGGCGTTATCGACACGTAATAAAGCGTGCCCAGTCAGGATATTTTCATTCGAAAATGTCTGTATCTGCTTTACAAAAGATTGATGAAACCATTGTACCATAAGGTAGATGTCATCGATGCCTTTTTAGTTGATCTATATTCAACGGGAATCTGCACATTCCTAAAACATATAGGCTTTTAAGCCTTTCCAATAACTAATAAGTTTAGTTTGTGTCCCTGCCTGGTGCAGATTTTTCCCGGGCATGAGCTAATGTTCTGTCAGGTAACATCTTCCAGAACAATTCAGACTCATCAGCGTTGGAAATTTGACATGGTAATAAACAGAGTTCCCTAATTTTATCATTTAATTTTGTTATAAATGGCGCAACTGTTTCTTGGTCATTGCTTAACTTTTTACCACTAACTTTTAGGGGCCTTATACCAACTCTTTTTTAAAAATTTGTTAACCATCCTCTACTTGCAACAAACTTATCATTATCATAGTGTTTAACATAGGAGTGTATCATTTTTTTCATCAGAATCTCTGAAGTCATAACCGTATGCCTTTGATATTGCGTTAAAAACCAATCATATAACTCTAATTCCATTTTCGGATATTCCGGCTTGCGTAATTTTTTTTTAAATGGGTGCAGAGATACAACTGTTAACATGGCTAACAATAAAAAGGAAAGAAATGAATGATAAAGATAATTTCAAAATTGATTTATACACACCTTTTTATTTTTTTCGGAATTTCTTTTAACATCTGAAATTCTTGACGTTCCAACATTATATTCCTTTGCTAAATCTTTTCCCAAGTGGCCTCTTTTAAGTTTTTCAATTATATCATACTTTTGTTTAATTGTTAAAGCTATATGCTTTCGTGTTGGAGCCATTTTAACTTCTGTAGGTGTTGGTTTATAGAAAAATAAATGAATGCAACTGTGCACGTTGGAACTTGTTTGAGAAAAACTTCATAATTTCTCGTACGCAATTCAAATATTATCGAATCCGGATTTCCGAAACAGCAAAAATCCGGATTACTGAATACACAATGAACAAAAAAATAGGTGCGGAAAACCGAGGAATCCGGAAAGCAAGATTCGGATTATCGCGTCACCACTGTATTTGGATTATACATCGCCAATTCGGACATCGGTAAGAAACGTTATGCCATCTGCTCGTGACCATTTTAAATGCAGAATTAAAGCAGAATGGAAATATAAAAAATGGTGGTTATGTATGTGTGGACGTAACAACCGGTTGGCAAAAAAAGTTCTGTGGTGAATGTGATGGTACGTGTTATGAAAGAATTTCATCATGTCATCTTGTATCCTACTTGCTTCTAAAGGAGTTGCAAAATGTATTGCGATGAGATTGCTAGTGTTGAGCGTATTGAACAAATTAGACGTTTCAAAAAACCTACTTTTCATGTTTGTGAATTAGGGTGCCGCAAACATGCTTTTCTAGTCCGACCACTTAAAGAACACAATCGTAACTTGTTATACCTATCGATACTTTAATCCTTGCGGCGCAATTGTTACCTACATGTTATCCACGAGTAAATACTTTAGTAGCTGATACGAAGGTCGTGTTTCTAAGGTCCCCAAAAGGTATAAAAACATTTCACGAACTGTGTCGCAAAGTGCCTGAACCACTACAGCCGCTTATTACGCGTTGGGCACATGGTTAGAGCTTGCGATTTACTATTTTGAACAGATAAAGAATATAGTTCTACAATTCGATGACGATATCGACACAAAGGTTTATAATAGGTTACATTAAGGTATAAATCTTAATTAACAACGAACTTGTGTGCATTATAATTCCTATAAACAACAGCAAAACTTTGTACATAACCCATTTCTAAAAACCACATTATAAGAAAAAAAAATACCATGATATGAAAATAGTTTATTTCGGTATAAAAATTTATTATAAAATACCTTACAAGAAAAACGTATAAATAAAAGTTCCAAAAATATAAATAATATTAAAAACAAAGAAAGAAAAAACATTGCGAACACAATTTGAGCGAACAAAATACTGATTACTGCATATACACACATATACTAAACAAACGTTCAACAAAGAAAATAAGTATACCTACTTTTTCTAACAATAAAATCATAAAGGAAAAACGAGATTCTGGAAGCACATACAATATAAGATTAAACAGATTTTTTATAGTATTCCATCCTCTATATACAACTTGAATATATATCTCTATATATTGTTTCTGAATCTATGATACTTACTTAGACACTTTATTATTCTGTACTATCTTACAACCATTGTTCTGATTTCGACGTAACTTAATCCTATTTTGAAGCGTATTTAATAAACCTGCCAGAACATCATGGTTCGGCAGCTTCTTTGCGAACAACAGTCTTTTCACCGAATCATCATAAGTTAACAATGCTACCATATTTTGCAACAAAAACCCTTGACAATACTCCAATAGCTGCATGGCATTGTACACCTTAGCGTGTATATACATAGAAACAACATTATCAAGAGCTAACATAGCCGCACATCTGCCTTCGCAATACCGTAAAAGACCATCCAACTGGAAGAAATTTGCAGCAGCCATTAATTCCAAAACATCTTCAGGGGCTGGTTCCAAAGTTTGACAACCTCCTTGATATAGGAATTGCATAACAATCTACAAATATGCAAACCAAAAACTTTTTGCAATAGTCTAAATAAAGAAAGCATAAGAAATTACCTGGAATATATGGTACCGTATGTCATTGATTTGAACAGTAGGCAAACCTCCATCACACAGTTTTGAACTCAACATTGCTCTAAGTCGCGGACTAGCTGTAACTAACACTATTTTATGAGCGTAGAACAGTCGCCCTTCCACACGAAAAGTAACATCACTCAATTCAGGATTGTTCACATATTTAGGATCTATTCTAGATCCAGACGAATTAGTTAAAACACATTCCTTTATCGGTTTGATGGGTTCCCACCCAAAACAAGTTGAAAATATATCGGCCAAAAGGAGTGTAGTGCCTTCTTTCTGTAAGAAGATTTGCTATCAGAAACTTTAAGAACAGAAACATAACAATAACAAAAAACCAAATAAGAAGAGAACTAACCTTGCTGTATCTGAAAATATTAAACAACAATGGAAGACATTCTTGTACAAACTGTGGACTATAATCGTCTGGGCACACTTGTAAAAAATCTTGTAGTAATTGATCGATTACGCAGTCCAGTCGAGCTTCATGGGCTGCACCCAATGAATGCATCCAACAATGTAAGGTCCAAGGAACTCCTAGCGACCTAATTTCAATTGTTATATCTAGATGATTATTTTCGGCGCTATGATACATTGCTTCTTGTAAAGATTTGATCTGCGCTTTACTGAATTGCGGAGTTGTATTGGCAGGACTAGATCTGTTAGTAGCTGTACCTAAACAGAAGAACAAGAGCAAACGCATAAACGTCTGTTTTCTTTGAAAAAGCTGTAAATGAATAAAACATTTTTCTTTTATAATTTTAAGGTACGACCTAATTACTGACGCTTGATTTGGAATAATTATTATTACGATATAATACACAATATAATAAATCTCAAATTGTTATGGTTATGGATCGAATTATATATACCTTCAGCTAACATTTCTTCTAGAGATAAAACTTCTTTATTAACAGAATTCATAGGTTGCGATAACAATTGCTGCAAAATAACTCTGTGACCATGTGCAGCAGCTACCGATATTGCACTGTAGGATCCTCGCTGCGCTGAAGCAGAGTAACATAGACTATCTTTTAATTGAGTTGACAAGAAAGGATGGGCACCATGTGCTAGTAACAAGGAAACCATATCGGTACTACCACTACCACACGCAAGCTAAAAGAGAAAAGTTAATAAAAATTTTTAAAAAGTATCATTTTACCTGTAATGGTGTCAAGGTACATTTATCTTCAGATAGTTGAGCACCACCTTCAACGCTTGCACCTCTTTCTAGTAGCAATCGGGCACAACGTGCATGTCCTCTAGCGGCAGCGTAGGTTAAAGCAGTCCAGTGTTGAGTCTCTCCATTTATTGCCGTATAACCAGGAGTACCTGAGGCCGGGGTTTCTACATCAACAGAAGCTCCAGCATCGAGAAGAGCCTGTACACAAAGTGAATCAAACTAGTTTATCAAGCTTCTAGCCTACTCAACACGTAATTATGTAACATTGATATATAAATAAGTTTCATCTTTATTATAATCACTACTACCTAAACACTTGAACTTAAACAATTTTGCAGTCAAATCTATTAAAGATTCCTGGTTCCTCCTGTCGACGTCCAGCAACACAATCTCCGCGAATATGATTAATGAAGTAATAATAAAAAATACTTAAAAATATAGAGACGAGTCTAAGGTACTGACATATATCGATATTTTACTACCAGCATAAACGGTAGAAGGCGGATTGGTGCTAATAAATGATATGTTAAGGACAGTGAAACAAGCGAATCTAAAATGAAATTTTAGATCGCCTTTTTATATACAGTACATATTTATTAGTCACTATAAAAGCCAAAAGTGATGACCGATAAACAAAAAACGAATTGAGTGACAATTTGTCAGCAGTGCAAAAGGCAACTGCAACGTAATCCACAGTTTTAAATAATTAATAATAATATGATATTAATAATACAGAGTTCGGATAATGTTTATCAAGCTAAGCTTTGGCTTGAACGCTTTTTTTTCCACTATCAACAAGCAATGATCTATCAACTTTCGGAATTACTAAAATGGAGTCTATTGTTTTGAAAATCTGCTCTAATTTGAAAACTACTGGTCGGATTGTGATGAAACTTTGACAGATATCGTTTGATGACGTAATATTAAAAAAGTACTTCTCGCATGTATGACTTTGTGATTCCCAACTAAAGATTTTGGTAAGTGGGCGTAAGCGCTTTTAAAAGCGACTACGGTTCATTCCCATCTCTCGCCATCTAGTTTGGCATTTACAGTACAACAGCCAGCCAAAATCGGTTTTTGGAGCGAATTTCGTTGTATGGTAGGAAAAAGTCATGAAGAGATCTCTTTTAGTACAGCATTCAATATAAGAATTTACAAATATAGTATCTGCAAAAACATTTTCGTTGAAACTTTTTTGTTCTATTCGGTCGATAGGGTTGGCGCCAAATACATATGAGCATGGCTGTATATGTATATAAAGATATAGAATGTTTAACAAATTGACACATACTTTCGTTAATATATGGAGGTCTATGCAAATTTGCAAAGTCTAACTAATTTGGCAAACAAGACTGTTGGACTGTTCCAAAGATGCTTGTTTTGTGGAGAACCCTCCTCCCCAGAGTGGTAGGGTGGACAGTTTTCAAATCTTAAAGCCCACTTCGCAGTTGTACCTATTCTATCATTTCAATTGTGAATAAATAAATGTACGAAAGTGAAAGAGCCCATTTTCGAACACATTTTTTGAAATGGGTATGATTCGTTGTTGAATGGTTTTTTGAAATGTTATTTTAGTGTTAAAATAAAAAAAACGCAATATCACGTTTTCTCTTTTTTGAGCATTTTTTTCTAGACGTTTACAACCATGTTTTTTTGCGATTACAGCACAATCTGTTGGGAATCGAAAAAAAACGTTTCAAACAAAAACTACATACTTGATGGCGTAGAATCCAAATCTGCAATACAAAATGGGAGTTCCCATTTAAGATTTCAAAATTGTCCCCCTCCCACTCTGGAGAGAAAGTTGGTGGATAAAGAATCTTATTACCATCTATTTTAGATTTGATACAGTGCTTTAGAGATATTCTGTTGTCTCACGATAAAAACTCACCCAAGATAATAATAATAATAATAACAATAATCATTTATTGGTTATAACAAAAAAATATCATCATTATACATAATGACATACCTGCATCTTTAAGCTGTGCCTTTAGTTAAAGCAATTACAGGCAAACAGAAAGATTTTTACGTCCCATAGAAATGGTAGATGTTTTGTTTTGATACGATTCACATCAATTGTTGGGAAGTCTTTTCAAGAAGTGGTCGGAGTAATGTTTATCTTCTAATTATTGCCGTACACCCATCTACAAATTTACCAAGTAAATTGGGTCGGTGGAAACTCGTCAGAAGTATTTGACGAATATTAGTATCCAACGCGAGTGGTATCTGAGCCAAGGTTGGCGTTCAGTAATATGGTGTTTCATACTTCCTTAGCAGAAAGGAACAATAGTACAATTCTACACGTTGATGAGCGGTGATAAGGAACAGGTCTGAGATATTTTGGGACATATTTGGGAATATTTGGAAATAATACAAACGCAATTACGGCGTCTGCCCTGCTCAACATAATATGTTCACGCATACCAGGGGCATAATGGTAGATCTATCCAAGGGAGCGAGAAAAACGAACAGATCGAATGATGGATGGGATAAGGAATACGAGGCAATGCATACGCAATACAATAAAATACGAGAAGTTTCAAGTGACTGCCAGAGAGCTAGGGTAGGTGGTTATGGGGCAACATACTGGAGAAACTGTCAAATACATATGTTGAACATAATAGTAAAATACGACGTTTAGCAATAATGGCCAATAAGAGAAAATTGTGTCCCTTGAAAAAATTATGAAGATAATGGGGATAATTTTTTCATGCATTCCAGAAGTAGTTTCTAGGACCAAATCTAGGATAATGATGGCGATAAGGGTAAGAATTTCGAAAGTATAACACAATGATATGGCAATATTGATTAAAAGCGAAAACATACCATTAACGTAATATCATCGTTATTCAGTGCTGCCAACATTAACGCTGAGTGTCCCTGTTGATCCAAGGTATCAAGACGCAATGGTGTAGGAAGTAGTGATATTGCTTGCTGTATTAATTCAGGCCTGCCAGTTAGCATTAAACGAAAAGCTAATTCTACCTAAAATTGAAAATCTTTTGGTTATATCAGCATATGTAAATGCAAAAAAATAAACCTGAATCTGCCTGGTTGCTTCTACATGGTCTTCTTCTCCGCCTGTAATTCTGCGGACCCTCACAGCTTCCTCCCCAAAAGGCCTAACGGGACAATCGACCCCTGGCAAAAGCAACCTTGCAGCTTGCATAATGTCATCTTTGTCCAATATGGCAGCGAATCTATGCTCTCCATGAGTGGTGGCAACTCTTAACCATTCAACCAGAGGTGGAAGAACTACATAAGCTCTTTCGTAACACAATTCCTAAACCAAACCAATATAGTTTTTAGACGCAACAAATAATTAAAAACATACCTGTACAGCGCTAACACCTTGTTCGCCATGCTCTAGTTGGGAACACCTCATAAAATAGAAAAGAGCTCTAACAGCTTTCGGACAGAGAGGTATTCTAGGTTGCATCCGAGTTATTAATTCTTGCAATTCGCTCAAAGAACCTACGCAAGTTGTCATTAAAGATGGTTCTGGTGGACCGGAACCTCTACCAGAGTCTCTACTAGAACCTACACTTGATACGGAAGCCCATCGAGGCAAAGCTAGAGCGCCTAAAATAATTTTTATATCAAATTTGTTACCATCGTGTTTGGACGACCATTGCGTGAGAGATTGTAAAAAATATTGTAACAGAGTTTATATACGAAAAGAAGTAAATTAATAAAATATTTTCGTTGTTTCTAGGAAATTCGTGCATATCTTATCTGGTGCAATGGACGATAGATGGGGGACAGTGAGCCCCTGAAATTGAGAAAATAAAATCTATAAAAATGTCCCATATTCAGCAGTAGCGACCTTGGTAGTGATATCGCCACAATTAACATTCACCCTTCTCTAGCCACCTTTCCAATAACTACCTTCTCTCTGTCAATGACCAGCAGATTAAACGAAAATAAATAACTGATGTGTAGAAACTGATAAACTAAATTTTAATGGCTAGAAATATTGTGCATGTTTTTATCTCTTCTTGTACTTCTCTCATTAATATATACCAATAACTAAATGCTAAAGTACAAAATAATATTATTTTGTTACCAGAAGCTATTCTTCCGGCATTTAAATGAGCGTAAGGTTGCAGTAAACCCCACAAATCCCCATTATTGGCTATGGCGTGTTCCAATAGAGTTGCTGTTAATGTTACATCGGAATCACTAGGTAAACAATGCAAAAGGATTTCTTCTAATAGATTTTCAAGACCAGCACACAAATATACAGCTGCATACCTAAAACACAAATTATCACAAATAACAGAATATAGAGACGATAAACTTTTGAAAATTACTCGTGTATGCATCTCGCTAACTTTACATCCGTCATCCACCGATGAAACTTGCCTACGTGAAGCTGCAAGCCAGCTCTAGATGACTTACTTTGCCTAAGAGTACAATCCCCTGACATAGCGAACATAGCTGCGGCTCTTAAACAAGCTTTTATACAAGAATCTGCTAATGGAGGACATAGAATAATTCGAAATGCTACAGTTATATCATGCTTGCTGCACATTCCGAGATTTGACGATAATCTTTGAGTTTCTCTACCTATTCTAACCAGCGCCCTCTGAAGAAGATATGATAATCTTGGTATAGTTTCCACGCTTACTCTAGACATGTGGTCTCTGCACCTTCCTGATTGAAGTACTCTGAGAATGCAGTGATTCGTCCATGGAAGATGTTGAAGTTCCACTAATCTTTGTTATGAAAAACAATAAATATCGAATAATAGAGTAATGTCATACATATAGCTTTTTTACGTACCTATTATGAGAATCAACCCATACAAATTCATCAGCGCTGGTAATATTAGTATTAATAGTTTCTAATGAGGAATGTCGCATTAGGCGTCTCATAGCCGGTTCTGACGACTCAGAACCAGCACTAACACTAGAATAAGTACTGGTGGATGTATGCGAACGCATAGTAAGCTGTTGTAAAGCCAACTTAATATCTTCTAGTCCACCGCTTCCAGTCCATGGCACTTGGAGCTGTAAGATACACAATACAAAATTTGCATAATAGTAGATTAATCAATAATATTACCCTAGCTGGAGTTGCTCGATGTCTTGATCGACTATGTTGAGTGCTAGAACGATTTCTAGCTGGTTTTTGAACAACTCCTGCTGTCAATCGCTCCGAACCATTCGATATACCCCTTGGCGAACCGTTGCTAGCATCAGACATTGAAGCGTGCCCAGATGAACGATTTTCATCGGATGAACTAGTGCAATGTTGTGCACGTTGCTAAAAATAAGCAGGTATTATATTGGCAAATACATTATAACAGTTTATAATATAACTTACCTGCATCCTTAATTCCTGGACACTAACATGGTGATGTGGCCTGCCAGCGATCAACCTATGTTCATCGCCACCTTCAACATTTCCACTAATCTTTGATCCACTTTGCGAACCGTGACAAGATGGCAATCTCAGGCTTCCAACGGCATTGACAGGTGGAGCTGACTTATTTGGGCCTGTATCTCTTTCGGGTACCATATTTACAGAACTATGGCCGCAACTATATTTGCTACTGTATTCGTGGTTGTTCATCAAGCTCTTATTGTTTTTCTCATTTTGGTCGTTAAAACTTGACGTTTTAGTGGTGTTGGTTACATTGTATAAATGAGGAAAATGCTCCCCTTTTCGTTTTGGAGAAACCATCCTATCTGAAGAAGTCGAGTTTTCTTGCGTTGGAGAATAAACTTTAGAATGGGCTAGATTGGCCGGCGTATTTACTCTGGGAGATTCCTTGTTTGAGATTGCCTCGGTGGTAGCTTCGAAAGAATGATCGCTTTTTGAATTGTTGGAAAACCTAGAAAAGATATATCTGCCATGAATTATATGTATATTGGAGAAACATCTTCTTGATATAAAGTATAAAAACGTATGTATGAATTTATGTTTATTTGTAAAACTATAAAATCAGTTAATTTTGTCATTAATACTATTTTACAATTATATAGAAAAATACTTCTTAACTAATACAGCAAAATTCATAAACTGCAGTAATTCTCAACAGTTACAACTTCGTCTCTTACAGGAAAACATATAGATTGGCCATGACATCCTTAAAAAATAAAACACGTTGTTTACATATTCTTTTGTTTACGAAACCATTTGTTGTGGTAATATGGTATTTTGCTTCTTATACTTTCATAACGTTGATGAAAACTACAATACCTATAGGTAGGTACATATGCAAACGTGTTAATAGAAAGTATTACATACAGACAGCTTTATCAACGCAAAGCTACATATATTCTAAATTTTAAAAGTATAAAAATTACACCTTAAGATAAGATTTTTGTTTTTCAGTTGAACTAGAGTTTTGTATCCTATTTTTCTTATACAACGTGTCTCAGCAATACCGTTCATTAGAGGGTTATATACAGGTTTCCACGGCAGAGTGGGACATAGGGGGATTTATGTATTCTCGGTTTTCGATAAATATTATCTCCCTAATACTACTTCATCCAAATTTAAGTGTGATAGATTATAACTGGGCTAACAATGAACATTTCTATTTTAATAAAGTCAGAAAATTATTATTTTTACATCTATTGCACGTGAATTCCTAACAAGGCTTTTGACAGATGCAAGTGCGGCACTTGAATTTGGATGAAGTAGTATTAGCGAGATAATATTTACCGAAAACCGAGAATACATAAATCTCCCTATGTCCCACTCGGCTGTGGAAGCCCTGTATATAATGGATTGTGCTCTCTTCAATTAGAATATTTTCAGTTTTCTAGAGCTGCTGGTCCTACCGGAAATCGACATCAACTCTGTTATTTTAAATTTAACAACCTGTATATTCTTACATATTTGGATTTACCTATTGTTAAGCTTCATGAGTAGGTACTTTACTCTTTGCAATTTGATTTGGGCATTTTGTAGTTATTCGTATTATATAAAAAAATGGATGTAAAAACCTAGAGAATTATAATAATTCTTCGAAATGGTGGCTGTCGGCATTCAGAGGCAGTGTTAGGCATGAAAAAACACTCTTAAATGTGGGTCTTCGTAGTTCTAGAGAAGAGAGTCTATCGAATGTTACTGGCACAGTTCTTCTAATTCCTTCCTCGTATTCATCGGTGTCTGAAAGACCAAATCCTTGATACGTCCCCAAAAGTCCACAAGCATCAAACGACGAAGTGTCACTTGACGTCAGACTTTGAAAATAAATCCTTGAGAACGATTGGTTTCCCTGGCACTACGCAAGTATCGGTGAGTTATGTGTGCATTTTTCAGAAAAACATAATTATCTCCTAAATTATCAATTTTAGGTACGACATGTGGAGTGTAAAAGATGTAGAACTGGATGCTGCAGACGATTAACAATAAGAAATAAAATATGGGGGTGCCATTGAAAAATTTAAGTTATGGTTCTCCAAAATTTCGAAAAGTTAGCGTACCATAGTAAAGTAACTACACCGTGCTCGTCGTCCAAACCTCCAACATGTTTAAGCATATTATGAATCCTACATTGATATTCGAAAAATCGAGTGTTATCTCATTTAAAAAAATGCTCAAATCAACTTGCAAAAAGTAAAGGTATTCATGAATCTCAACAATAGGTAAATCCAAATATGTAAAAATATACAGGGTTTTCAATTTAAAATAACAGAGTTGATGTCGATTTCAAGTGCAACAGAAAGCGCAGAAAATTTAAATATATTTTAATTGAAGAGAACACAATCGTTTATACAAAATTCTGAATTTTCAAATTATATTGGCCAGAACCCATTAAACTTCTAATGAACGGTCTCGGTAAGACGCTCTGTATAATAACCCCTTCACGCGATTAACGGTAACTGGTAACTATAATGTCTAGTGTATTTTTATGTCTGTTATCTACTTATCTTATGTTACTGATACTTTTTTCCACTTCTAGGACAACTATAACAGTTTTAATTCGATTAAAGATTAATTTATTCCAGAAAATTGATTAGGTTTTCGTTACACAACTTCTTCAGTGGAATAAAATTGACATTCTTATTCCATAAATAAATAAGAATAATGCTAGCTCTATAGTTCCGTTGTGGACCGGTTTAAAGCAATTTGCTGATAAACTTGATTCACTAGGGCTGTAAAGTGTTGATGTGAAGAGTTTCTAAACTTATGGAACAACATGTACACATTAGCCTACTAAAGCACTAATGTACCACATAGCAGAAGTAATCACCGAAGAGAATACGATGTATACGAAACAATAGAGAAGAAAAATTGAATTATAAACACAATGGACAACCAGCAGAATATTATGAAGTAATTAAATCATTTAAAAAACTAGCGCGACTGACTCACTAGTAAAGTAAAATAATTCAGTCTGATACGATTTCCGGAAATCGTCTCTAACAATTTAATTCCAATCTGGACGTAGGTATGTACCATTGTCTACACAATTAATAGCACTACATAACTAATGGAAAGATTCTTTGCATAACTCAACAATATACATATTTTCAATTTATAAGTCTATAAAAGTTACTAAAAATATAGCAAATTTAAGTAAAAAAATTAAATTAATTAAGGTGCATTAAATTGTCCTCCCAGTCTTTTCCACGCCACAATTTATCGTCCCCAAGTAGTGTTGCTAGGTTTCAAATTAATGGAGAGATGTGGGGCTGAGTACTACATAAATGGTGCTATGGTTTTAGACGTCATGTGTGGGAAAATGTTAACCAAAAGTAGTCACTTTTCTCTTAAAAGAAAGTGCAAGTATAAGGAAAGTTTAGATAGTGTTTTGCGCAGTCATGCTAGCTAGTGCTATAAACAATCACTGGTCCATTAATATAATATATATAATTGGGATAATAAATTGGGAGCGAGCATTTAATTATCAATCTATTTGGTAAATATTTTGCCATTTATTGTTTTAAATAAAAAACTTTCCGAAATGTTTATAATTAAATTTAATAGATTATTAATTAATAAATTTGTAACTATCTGCCTGATAGATTAACGTATTTGCCAACCGTTCCTTAATGAAAATCCGTTTAAAAAGCCTCTATATCAGTTTTAACATTTTACTTCGTTATTTGGTTTTTAAATAAATCACATAAATATTACCTACATAATTATTTCATTCTTAATATTTGTTGTTAAATGTTAAGTTTTATTTGTACTACATAAATTGGCATATCTGCAATCATTACTTTGAAAACACTACCCTGACTATAATGAACTGTTTATATGGTTTATATGCGGTAGTGCAGCAAATTTTATATATACATATTACTGCCCATATACGAAATGTCGCCATTATCAATAATGGCCGTCCAGTATTAATATAGACTTGACTATGTAGTCATTATTAGAAGAAAATAACAAACTATGCTTTTATAAACTTTGACTGGCAAGTATTAGTAATGCTAATTTTATCCTGACAAAGTAATATAATAAACTATTTTATATTAACTTTTATTACTTAACGCACAATCGGTGTAGTACAAAAACGGTCACGGTAATTCGACGTGTCAACGACGCTAGAGGCGAAAACATTCTGACGCCCCTCACCTACCAGAAGGTTTTCTAACGTGGTTTACACGTCGAGTTACTGTGACCTTCTGCAATATACATAGTTGTTTTAAAACTCCCTTATCCCTTATCTGTGCCAATCTTGTAAAACCATTCCTGTAATTTCAAAACAACAACTACAACGTTCCTTGGATCACAACGACCTCGACCGACATCGGGAACTCGTATTCTGACAGTGTGGTGGAAATGCTTCAGATAGCTTTAGCATTTTAGAACCTTGCATCGTTAAATTTTCATACGCGTCGTCTCGTTTCACTATTATCTGTTACCGATTCTCAGCAATAACGGTTATACTCTCCATATCTACATTGTTAGAAATTTCGGAGAAAGTACTACTTTCAGTTGCGTTTGACGTATTTTCAGTGTCATCTACGTCTTCTGCGGTGGTTTGAATTGCATGCTCACAGTGGTCAACAATTACATCTTTTGAGGATTGCGTACAGTTCTTTTGAAAATTCTGCATGTTTCATTCCTTATTTTAAAGGAGTTCAATGAATTCTTTCGAAAGTCCCACTTTTACCTTAGTACCAAATAAAGCTTCATATGGACTCTGCCTTATCTGTTCATGATACGCCCGATTTTTCATTAGTTGTATAAAACGCAAACCTTCGGCCTACTGACTCACATCGGTACTTTACATCTATGTAGTATCCATATCACTATGCCGAGGTTTTCAATGGACTATTTTTAATTCTGACCACGTCTCACAAAGTTCATTCACTACATAATTTGCAAACTCTTTACCATTATCAGACTGCAATACATTTGGAACCCCAATGGTAGTAAAAATATCAAGCAAAGCATATGCAACTTCCGCAGCTGTTTTCGTTTCCAACGCTTAAGGAAAACAAACTATAAGGTCTACTGGAGATCTAGAATTCAGTGCCTTAAATAATAATGGTTTAACAACTAAACCTTTCTTGAGAATGGGCTGTTTTGCTCTCAAGGTTTGCATAAAACTAAGTACCTCATGATAATTTCTTTGGTAACATTTAAATACTTTTTTTCTAGTTTCTTTAACATACGGGTACGTCTACCATATCCTATATTCAGGTAAGTATTGTGAAAAATATCAAACAATTCATTAATATTTAAATAGTACAAAATTGT
>SMLS01067206.1:0-81215 GCA_004785975.1 Popillia japonica
TAGTGGGTCACAAAATATACGACTGAACAGGAAAGTGGATACACAGTAGCAACAATATGAGTTTCTTGGATGTTAAGAGTTATCTGTATATTGTCGCAACCTAGATAAAACAGGAGATACAATCGCATAAACTGAGTTATGTGTTCTTACTTATTTCCTCCTCGGCCTTGCATTGTAGCACACTTATCACTGTTAGCAGAACGAAAACATTAACGAGTAAATACACATTCTTCATCTTCACGGATGTACTTCTTGATCATAGCAATTGCAGTGCCAATCACATATGAGCGACTGATTGATGGGTATGTAATTCGCAATTTGCTAAAAAATCTGGAGAAAATACTTATTTGTCAGTTATTAAATCCGTTCTGATAAAATATAATGTTTATCTACAGTTTCGCTCAGATATAATTGTAGATAAGTTATCCAGAACTAAGCCTGTTAAGTATACCGCCAAAAACTCTGCATGTAAAGCATTTTGGCTTTGGAGAAACAAGTTAATAAAGTGATTATCCCAAATTACAGGAAAGACCAGATAATATTTAAGTTGAAAGATTTCAATTTAAGAAAAGCCTATTCTATAAAGCTTCAAATAATTGTTATCAATAAATTATAAAATAATGAACTAAGCTGTCTCATGACATGAAAATGCAATTTATTATTGAATATTTTTATATTTTAGCATTTTGTATCTTATTTTGTATTACTTTAATCTCCAAGTTATCAAAATTAGTTTGTGGATATTATTTCCTAGTTTATTTAAAATTTAAACCATCAATTCTCGCTAAATAGTAGATTTAACGTGATGCACAATGAATGGCTTCCACATGGATCATGTACAAGCCTAGCGCTTCTATCAATTGTTTATTAATAGAAGCGTGATTGAAACATTAATCGACTGTAAATAATTGAGGAAACGGTCAAATATCAGCAACTACGCAATTAGACTCCCTTCACTCCTACTTTCTACGCGAATGATGAGATCAATATCAGTAAGTTTTTACCTATTATGAGGAACATCTCGACATAGATGTCAAACAGAAAAGTTTTAGCAGTAAACGACTTTATACTTATCATTACAATTCTTTGAGGTATGGGAAAAAATTCTAGTAAAAATTAATTTAAATAATTCCTTTCAAAACACAGTCACTATGTAGTTTGTTAGTTCAAAAATTATAAGCTCTACATCTGATATTTTGCAAGCGAAATATTTTTAATTCTTTTGCATGTATTGCCATATTCCTTCCCATTGCACACACACTCGCACCCAAATAAAGAATCTGCTGCCCTGTAATTGATAAGAAGATGGGCAAAAGATTCTTCTGAGGAGACCTCACTATACCCATGCAATGCTTGGGTTTAGTCAGTGCCCAGTGGCTGGTCCTGTGTTCTGGTGATAAAGACTACCTAGCGTAGTTTATCTTTGTTTGGATCAGTGCCAAGGTCAAATTCATTCCTGTGAACATGGCATCATGCTGCCATGTTTCCTTAGTATTTCATGTAGGCAGCTCAAGATGACGGCCTGAAATTCATATGAAAGAGTTGACGAATAAGTTTCAGAACTTCTACAAAATTCTTCTGAAAATAATCGCGTTTCTTATTTGATTGACACAATATAGATCAAATTATTAAAATTAGTTAAGGCAGTAATCCCACAAGTAAATATTGCTGACAGATATTATCTAATATTCTATTGATAATTGTTTAATATTTTTATGCTTATTGCTACCATATTTTTTAAATCAGATTGTCATCGTTATTTCGGAACAGTTCCAAGGCATGCTGTATTTGGCTATCTTTTATTGCAGCCAATATATTAATTATTATTATTAATTGAGGTTACATTTCCAAAAGGTCTCCTTATCTTGATCAACGGCAATAACAATAGTTAGTAATATTTCTACTATTCTTGCTGCGATATTATTTAGCATTAGTGTATTTGAAGTATACGATCGGCAGCTTTTGTAGGGGTTTTAATAAAACATCCCTCACGATTATAATTTATATATATTTTTTGAATAATTTATGCGTGCACCATAGATAAGATACAAAAGAGATAATACATAGAATTTAAATTTAAATAAAAAGAATACATATATAAAATCAAACTTGTAGTGCAGTGGTTCTCAACCTTTTTCATCAAATCTATGATATCAGCTACTTATTTTCTGTTACACAGTTTAAGATCCACTGCCCCACATAATTATATCTCGTTTATTTACATGTAGTAGACTAATATCACAACAAAACCTAATCTATTTATAACACTAAAATTTGCTACACACTAATTTTGAATCGTTCAAAATTATTCGGAAAACTCTTTAATGATGTGAGCATTAAATCTATAATTCCACCTCCAATTATATCATATGTATATAGACCTACTTCAAAAATGATAGGAACATAGAAAAGGTTAGATAAATTACGTATTGGTTCAAAGTTCCTAAACCTAATCGATTATTAAAACCTATCAAAGAGCTTAAAGCTCTCGGTGTCGTTCGGACAACTTCAGAAAAAAAAGTTTTAGTCACAAAAGAGATAGTATCAGCTTGGGGCATAAGCTGCAGGAGCTTCATCGAGAAGAATTTCTGTATAACTGTAGTAATTGCGCAAATTTGTAGTTACGTTGAGTGAATATTTAAAAAATGGCAGCAGATCTGGGATTTCGATTTCATAAACTGGATCCGATCCGCTATCATCGAAATATTCGTTAGATAAACCAACCGTACCGGATCCAATTATAACATCCGTGCAGACAACGTCGCCATCATCAGATTCTAGCTCGCCTCTTAGAGTGTAGACGAAACTTTGAACTTCTCCGTTAACATCGCAAGGAATTCCCCATTTCGCCTTTAAAGTCACCTCGTACAAAATAGATGGTTCGTAACTATACGAAGCTTCTATATCTAAATAGCCTGGAGCTGTAGAAAAATAATTTTGTGTATCACACTCACATATTTAATATGGTACTTACTATATTCTAGGGTTACTACATTTTCTTCCAAAGTGACTCTGTCCACGCCTAAATCGCCAAAATGCGTAATTACCGTCACATTGTATATAAAACTTGGATAGGCGTCTTCAAAAAGAACGGAATTAACATCAGGTGGGACCTCTGAGTGCACTTCCTTTGTGAAATTCCAATTAGTATCGCAATACGACGGTGTAAAATGCTCTGTTCCACGTGGTTCAATAGATACAGTGTGACCTGTGATAAACCGATCTGCCTTTTCGTTTGTAGTCCATGAAACACCAATGTAGCTGGTTGTAGTTAGATTTAACTCAATTCTAGGCGTCTCTAAATTTACTGAAAATTAAAACAACTTATAATAAGCATAAAAATAGGAAGTTTATTAAACCTATTAGAATAAAACCAATCACGGCAAGGTATGAAGCACACAAACTAAATAATTTAAATAATGTTAATGAGTCTATTAATTACGCACGATAAAAACTAATAAACACGTTCTCTACTTCTTGGAAATTATCACTAATTTATATTGTACAACCGATTGTATTTATGTTACTTAGCTTAGAGAAAAAAAAATCAAAATAACAAAACAATTTTCTTGGATAATCTACTTACGACGTTGTTATAACCTGACTAACATATGTGCTTTGATGTGTAGTCACTTTATAGATTTACAATAAACGCTTATTTATTAGAAAACTAATTTGAGTATAATATTCGTCTAATTCGTTTACAACTCCTTGAACGGGTCGTGGCGATTTCTGCACATTCTTTTTCTTGTTGGGTGAAATACAATTTTTACCATTAGATGGGTTTTAGGGTAGTATACAAGCGATTTATATTTCAGCATTGAAATTAGAAATAGATTGTAAATGATAACCAAAAAACAACTGTTGGACAGCAGAATTTTAACAAAGTTAGACTTCACGTTTTGAGAAATATTCTTTCTCTTTGTTCATCAATTGTCGAAAATATTTTATCACGCGAATATATTTTTGATTTATACCGACAAGTAACTGGGAAATTGTGTAATATTTGGAGCACACAGCTACCGCTTAAACAACTAAGAACCAATTTAATTAACTTGATACGGTACAATCAACGGTTTACCAACAATAACTTAAGACAGCTCCTTGCATAATTACTTTATCTGGATTATTTCCATAATTTCGTTATGATGATACTATAATATGTCCTGCTGCATTCCCACTCTACTACAAATAATTTTGGAAAATAGCTCTCCTATCTTTGTTATAGAAAACTGGAGCAGATTTTTCAACATGAAATTAGCTTGGAATGCAGACAACCAAAACGTTTTCTGCTATTTCAGTTGCTATTTAATAGTGGGAAGGGGGAAGGGGATGGGGGTATAACTATAGCCTCCATTTTGTCATTAGTATCAACCTGATCTGAAAAATTCGTAATTGTCAAATGAATGCGCTTCTAATTGGTGTACTATATCGGCGAGCAATTTGATGAAAAGCTTTTTTCATCATACCCAAACAGTGAATCTAAAATTAGCAGTCTACTGACTGGAATTCGGTTTTAAACGAGATGAAAGAAGGTGATAGTTTTGCACAAGTCATATACAATAACACATATGTAGGTAACTTCATTGTTATCAAGTTTTGATCTAATAATGCAAATCTGCTTTCTTGTTGTAATAAAGACTGTTTGACAGAATCGAGCTCATTTCTTCATGTATTCTATGTAGACAAAACTCGTCAAACTATTGCGAATTTCTTCTGTAGTTTCATTCGCGAGTTACATTAATACACTTAAACTAATAGGACCACATCTCCAGCACAATTAAAACTAGCAGAAATTAGTACTAGTAAAGTAAATTGAATTAAAAATCTTGAATTTTGTAATTCAATATTTCTGTATAAAAATAAACTCACACGTTGGAAACGTAATTATTTTGGTACAGAGTGGAACCCCTGGATCCTGTTCGAATTCAAAACATAATTTATAATCATATGTTGTGCCTGTTTGTAGTTCTGTGAATCTGTATTCCAGATCCCCTAGTTGTGCCACATAATCTTTTACAGGATGTCGCTCTGGAGGATATTCCGTATCCTCTTCTGAAATTGTGAAATAGAAGTCTGTGACAACGCATACAGTGGGTTCTGCGGATTGAATATACCACACAACCTCAGCGCCTGTTTCTGTAGGGTCTGTTCGGATATGTTCTGGGAGTGGTCCTAAAAGAATTGTACAAAATACATATCAGATTAAAAATATGCGTATGTTGGTACTCACGAGTTATTGGTGCTACATGAGTCTTAGATTCTGGTTCACTATAAAAGTTAGTACCAAATTGGATAAACGTTGTTACTTCAATTTTGTTGTTGGTGCAAGGGTAATATTCCAATACCTCAAAATACGCATTCGTTATTGTTATTTGAACTTCCTCCGTTTGAAATTCGTTTGTGAAATCAACTATGTATCGAATATCACAATGCTCGGTGTTTAGTGGTGGGTCCCAAACAAAATTGCGGGACTGGTCGTTGAAGTGTAAATCTCGTACTTGAATGTCATCTATTGAAATGTAAATGTAATTTTAATAAATAACAATCATACATGTGGAGTCAGAGTTAATAGCGAATAATAATGCGTAGATACCTACCTGGTACTGATTCAAGATGCACTAGGCTTTTACTAGCAGCATATTCATCAAATACAACAATTCGCGTTGTAACATTAACGTAATTAGTTGTACAAGGGTATACAGGTAAGTCATAGAATGTGTTAGTGGTACTCATCTGACGATCTTCAAGCTCATTGCTGAATTCTATAAAGAATTCTAGATCGCACCACACAGGAACGTCTGGGGCTTCCCATTCAACAAAACCTGTATCGGAATTGTAGCGTAAGTTTTGGACACTCCCATCTCCTAAAAGAATATATTAGTTAATAGAAATTTAAAAAATGGCTTACGGTAGGAACTTCACCATTTATTCCGATTGAAATATTGACATGTACGTCCCCAAATTTCTTATCTTCTTCTATAGGTATTGTAGATATAATAATTTGGTTTTCGGAACATATCCGAGTTTGGACGTGTGCAGAGATTACTGGAGGCGAGACGGTAAAGTTAGCTCTCACTTCACCATTAGCCACGTGAGTGATAGTGTACTTAGCGGCACATGGATTTTCTGTCCAATTTACGCGAATACCGTCATTTGTTAATGTGTATTCAATAGTTGTTTGTGGGCAATCTGAAATAATAGATTCATAGATGCAATAGTTTTTGGGGCAACCTCAACAGTACATTTCCTAGTCGAAGACCCAGTTTTGTGCGATAAACATTATATGTATGTATTAGTAGTAAGTCTATTAGAAGCTAAAGCTTATGGGAATATAGTTGTAGCAGTCAAAGTTTTGTTAAAACGCTTTAATATACCCCATACTTGATAAATTGTATTATTTTTATGTAAAATAAGTCCAGTTTGTATCCAAACTGATAAAGTCAATAACCCATTCTATGATATTTGGTAGTAATTGAGCAAATACGATGTAGGAGTATGATTGACATAAATGGCATCAATGTCAATCTTATCCTACTGTATTGCGTCAATTAGTATTGTATCTATTTTGAATATGTCTCAATCACTGAGAACTTACAAAATTTACTCTAATAATACGATGATGTCTGCTGTCAATTATATGAGTAATAATAATGTGAGGATAAAGCGAGTTCGTGGAAGGCTCCTACAGTACTTACTCAGAATAAAGAACAACTAATATTCTCGACAAATTGATAGATGGAAGATTTGAATTGGGTAGTTTGAAATTACAAAGACAGAAGATCTGTACTAAAGCACCACTTGCAACAGAGATATGTGTGGTTTTCATTTTGCAGTCTATGTAGATCCTAGTATTTCTGGTTGAATTTTTGACAAATTGTGATCTCACATAAGGTCATTTAATTCTAAGTGGTTTACTAAGTGAGGTCCGAAAAACATATTCTTCTTGCAACATCAATAGATCTTGGTACTGTCAAGGGATTCTAAATAAGGTACTGAACGAGTAACAGAAGATAGATCAGCGTAACTAATCTGGTTCCTATGTTTGTTGGAGAACCCCATTTGGTGGAGCAAAAGTAGCAATCACACAAATGATCCATCTGTTGACGCTAAATCATAGGTCTTGCAAATGACATAGCACTGTTTTTACTATTTGACCAGCCGTTCAGAGTAACAGCACATATTAGCAAATGTGAGGAGTCCATTCCTGATATTTCATTTTTAGACCAAATTAGTGAAAACATCAATTTTCCATTAAAGGATTAATATTCTCTTCATACATAACAAAAGCTGTTGGGATTATTTATACAAGCAAGGAACATTACAAAATAAAGGTACGTCTGTTATAAATAATTCCAGCCAGAAATCTATGTACAAATTCCTAATTTCATTAGCTCCAAAGCACAAACGAGTGTGGTATAAATGCTGTGACTTAGGAAACAGACAAGGACATGTTCTGTTCGACGTTACAATACAGGCTTTCCCATGGAACTGGCAAGCTAGAAGTTTTCGAACTTAACAAACCACTTCAGTTTTGAAAATTTTGGGTTCGCAATGATTTGGTACTTACTTTCTTTCTAAAATATTTTCAAGTCTCTTGAACTTCCGGTTGACCGGAAGCCGCCACGTACTTATATTATATTACATTTTTGAATTCAGCATCAAATTCTGTGACGATTACAAGTAGGGTTCTCTATACCTATCTTCAAGTGTTTCTAAGATATTACGATTTTTGTAAAAATTTTTAGATTTACACCATTATATTCAACTGATTAATTCTCACTTACTGTGAGTGCCAGAGGTTTGATATTTTAAAACCGCCAAATAAATTGTTTCACCAAACCGTAGTAACATTTTTTCTTTCTATCATACAAGGTGTTCAAAAATTTATATTATATTAAACAATTTTTAGAGTTGTAAAACTCAATTTTTTCAAATGGAACACCCTGTATATTTTGACAGTATTGGACGCAAAATTCAATTCTACATGGATTTTCTGTAACACTCCCTACACTTATCTTCAATAGTTTGCTTTCTAATCTCATTTTATTTAATAATGGTTCCAAATAGCGGATTAATCTTCTAGTAAGCTTAGACTACAATAAATTTTGTTCTCAGGAAACATTATTGTTGTAATCGGTAACTGTTACGTATTTTGGGTCAGATAATGTCAAAATAAGTTCTTGCATTCTAATACTGCCAAATAGTGACACTATTACACCAAAATGGAATAAAAACGTTTACAGGTGCTTAAAAATTGCTGATATAGGTATTAATCTTTCAATTTGTAAAACTCAATTTTAATGCATAGCTATTTAAATATATAGGTACATAGATACAACACTTACCATTAATTATATTTGCAGAGAATTTGTAAGACAACTAAATATTATGTATGTATATATTTTCCATTATTTTGTTTATAAATTACACATAATGTATACTTATCTAACACAATATGCGTAACAGTCAACGTTTACAACAATAATGTTTCCTGAAAACAGTAATTTATTGTAATGTCAAAGTCATTGCTTACTAGATCAAATATTCCACCATTTGGAAGCAGTAATAAATAAAACGGGAATAGAAAGAAAACTATTGGAGATAGGTATAGATAGTGCTACAGCAAATCAAGAATTGAATTTTGCGTCCAACAGTGTCAACATATACAGGGAGAAAAAATGATATAAAGAAAAAATGTTACTACGTTTACAATGTTAGTATTTTGCAGTTTTAAAATATCCAACCTCGGGCACTTGCAATAAGTGAAAATTAATCTGTTAAATAGAACGGTGTAAATGTCAAAATTTTTATAAAAATCATAATATCCAAGAAAGAAGAATGAAGATATGTATGTATAGGAAACCCTAGTTGTAATCGTTATAGAATTTGATGCTGAACTGAAGAACGTAATAATATATAGGGTGTTCCATTTAAAATAACGTACCAAATTATTACGAACACAAAATTTTCAAAACTGAAATTGTTCGTTAAGTCTACTAACTTCTAACTAGCCAGTCCCGTCGGAAAGCCTGTATATATTGTAATATCTTTCTTATATAAAACTGACTTTGAAATTCTATAAAATTTTACATATGTAGGTACCTTTTGACAAAGTTATTTACAAAAATTTCTCAAAATCCTGATGTAATGGACCAAATATAACAAATAATTTCAGAATCAGCATGAAAAACGACAGAAACTACCCCTAATGGTGTATGATAAAACGAAAGCCTATTGGACAGTGTAATTGATAGAAAACATCACTCAAAAATAGTTTACCTCGAAAAATCTGAAATGGTGAATGCTGTTTAAACATTGAGAGACTTAACTGTGTTAATATTATTACTAATGAGATTTTTTTCCAAACCTGCATACTCATATATACAGGGTATCTCAGCGAGATTGTAAGAATTTGAAAATTCAGAATTATACTGTGTGTCCAAGATAAGGATGTCTATCATATGAATCTTGAAAACGAACAGAAATTCTCTGAAATGGTTTTTACGTTCTCCTGTACTTATTCGAAGAAATATTCTTAAAATAATTGCACTTTATCAGAGCTACTTTTTCTGCTCTACAAGATTGCAACCTCAATTTAAAAATCCTGCGTTTCGTCTTCAAGTCACAATCAATTTATTTTTTTTTTTAATAGCGACCGAGTTTATGAAATATAGATTTTGAGAGATATTTTAAACAAACATATAATGATGTATTGCATGTGATTGTTTAATTACGTTTTGGATGCGTAATTGCAATTGTTTTAAAAATATTTCTTCAAATAAGTACAGGAGAACGTAAACGCCATTTCGCAAAATTTTGGTTTTTTCCGAATATCTTCGAAAGTTGCTAAATTTGTTTAATAATTGTTGATGCATATTATTTGTCATTCAATCTTCCAACTTTAACTAATTAACAACCGCTGTATCTATTAGCGCTTTCAAGGTTCCCATGATAGACATCTTTATATTGGACACACTGTATATGATTCTGAATTCACAAATTTATATTTTGACTAGAACCCAGAACGTTCTTCCTGAGACGTCATGTATATAATCTTACACATGTGGCGTATTAATTTTAAATATTTGTGATGTTCGTCTTGATTTAAAAGCAAGTTCGCACACGTCTACAAAACTATGTCACTCGTGCTCCAAAAAATAGTTTTTTTGGCTGTGGTAAAATCGAAACATATCGTATAACTACAGACTAAAAGATATAGATGCCAACCACTGGATGTGTTTATTTGAAATTAAATAAGTTTTTATGATCTGCTCTCAAAATGAATGATTACCAACTTTTCTGCTAATTAGCATCGTATTAGCAATAAAAAAGAAAGCAAAAAACTCACCAATAGGTGCTGGTCGACGTAACGATAAGACGATGATGAGCGTTATTAATCCCACTAGTAACACTGATACCACCGTGATTTGGATAACTGCAAGAAAGAGATTAAAACGATCAAAATCACTACATTTATGCCATATTCCAAACTCTACCTCTTCTAGTATATAGAAAGGATGTCATGGCGAAGCGGTGACTCGAAAAACACAGCGATAAAACTAAACTCTAACTAACCATCATCATGATCGTCTATATCAACTAGCAAAAATTATCTTGGAAGTTAATCTGGCGATTAACATAACAACCAGGCTCGATAATATAGCTAATTATCCTAAACTGAGTGAGTATACATAAATAATATCGTTTGTAAATACGTAGAAACAGTAAAAATTCTTTTTGATTTATTTATCGATTCGGTCAATCAATAACTGGGAATTTCAATGTAAAATATGTTATTAGAATGAATAATTGCATGTCGTAAAGAATTAGTATCGTAGAATGGATTACGAATTTTTGAGCAAAATTAAATAATAGAGGATTCACGCCGTAAAAAATTGTGATTCGTGTACGGGGATCCGCTGTCTTATCGATTTCTTTAAATTGAAATATCTAAATTGTATAATATTCCATCACATGTAATAATAATAAATAGCTCAGTTTTTGCATCTGTGTACGGTGAAATCTCAATTCCTGCCAAAACTAGTTAAAAGTTATATGTGTGAACATGTTTTATGGCTTTGTTACAAGATTGCCGCTTAGTGAGTAATTTTACATTTTTAATTGTGCCATAGAAAAGAACATTAATTTGATCGAAATACTCAATGATTTGCTGTCGTATTTCGTGCAAATCTCGTAGTTTGTGCAGTATATTTTACTGATAAAACAAATCTAAAGAACTTGATTACGGATATTTGGCCCTTTCTTGACCACAGTTCTCTTCATCCAGCTTCCCTCCTTATTAAGATGTCCTTCTGATGGTTCTCGAGTGTTGGCCTTGTAGCTAACTTGGAATTTTCTTCCTGCTATTGAGGGTCTAAAATCAGAAAACAGAAAACGGGATTAGTATTCGAGTGTTGCTAATTGGAGCGTTTCCGTTGTGGTCCGATGTTTTTGGTACCCGCATTAATTCTTGTGTAATTTCTAGTCATCAACAAATTGCTTCTCTCGAAATAAATTTTACTCCCAGAAAGAAGCAACCGTCATATTTAATTTTTTCTCTCTGCATCCTCTCAAAAGATGTCTATCTAGGAGACCATTCTTTACAAATTTGGTTTGTAAGGACACAAAAATTCTTTATGCCACAATATAAGGACGATGACCGATAGCATTTATCGATCTTTAAACGTGTACAATAATCAAGTATGTACGTTGGGCTCTTATTCGAGAAGCAGTAAGAACCCAACGGAGAAAGTCTAACTAGTACTAGTTGAAAGTTTTGTTTTTTTAAGGTAACCTCTCTGAATCTTAATATCATGCCAAAATCTGTTTGCAAATCCTCAAATTATCTCAATCTTTTCTCATAATTTATTGAACCGCCTTGCTAAAACAAGGACGTTAATGCAAACATTAACACTAATTACATGCGAAGACATTTTACTTCTCCGGTTATTTTCAATGAATTCATAATTCCACCAAAACTACTTCGGCCAATATTGTACCTTAAAATATATCCTAGTTTAATCGTCAGCTGATTCAAGCATGTACTCGTCTTGGAATAGTTTTCGGAGAATTTTTTACCAACACATTTAGATTTTGGAACCACCTGTCCTGGGTAGTGGATGCTCTTTTGAAAGATCTAGATTTTGTTTTATGAAAGCTATGACCAGAAGATAATAATTATTTGCTTACATTCACAAATATTTTCGTCACTAGTTTCAGAATTTTATACTCCCAACTTTATAATTTTTACATCTGACATTTTCTACGTAAAATTTATCTCTGACAGTAATTATGATGTATACAAGCTCTTAGGAAGTTTCTATCTGACAATCATGTATCACACCTCTGACACCTGTAAGATGGTATTGATAATCACTACTTCTATATCGTCTAAAATAAAGAATTGAATAAAATTTTTGGGACATTCCAATATATGCTGGATAATAACATGAAGAGAACATCACTTTTATACAAATTTATTTATTGGCAGTTAGACTTCATTCTCATTATTATTTTTCATTATTAAAATATCTGACAATATATATTCTATAAATAGGATTGGCATCCAGATGATTAATTCACAGAATTGTAACAAAACTTATCTTTGATCAAGACACATTTTCCACAATTCAACGTTTAAACATTCTGATTTAATTCCCATGGTTGAAGTGATTATTGATGAGATAAAAATTTATTAAATTTATTAATATGCCTTTAGCGATGCTTACATGCTAGTCAATCAATTCTAAGAAATCCAAATGCTTCAAGCTGTAACGACTTTTATTGTGTTGAAGTTGCCATCTCCGATAGAATGAGAAACTCACCTTGGCTCTGCGTACCAATGAGGATACGATTTATTGCTGAATCAAAAGACGTGATAAATGAAGAATTATTATGGTTTGAAAATTAGATCAAAGAACTTCGATTAATAGTACCTATACATATATGCAAAACCAAGATCTGAAAATTTACATGATGGCAATAGTAGTCGCAGATTTTTTTGCTAATCCAGAAGTGTCTTCCGAGTTAATCTCGAGCAGATGTGAACTTGATGTTCAAATGTCTGAAACGTATTGTGACGCGACGGTCAAATTATACATACATAGACAAATATAATTGACATCCAGTGACGCTCGCAGTGTACACAGTTTTGACGCATAGCGCCACCACAGTCTGACATGCTTTCTTCCCTAAAGGCTCATTGTTATACGTTCGTTAAAAATTCAGGTGGGCATACACTACCTCGGATTGTTCTATTTTGCGTATGTGGAGGCACGCTTCAGGTATGGAATTATTTTTTGGGAGAACTCTTTTGGTGCTAAACGATTATTTCTCTGACAAAAGAAAATTGTTAGAACAATAGTTAGTGCAGCGTGTTCTGCATCGTGTCGACCTTTATTCAGGAGATTAAATATTTTACCAATAGTGTCACTTTATATTTATGAAGCTAGAATATTTTTCAAATGAGTCGACTTTTACCAAAAATAGTGACATATACAATAAAATGGAAACCCGCCAGGGACATGACTTCAGTGTGCCTCGGCATAAAACAAAATTATTTAAAGCTGTTTCGAGATACAAGGCGATAATACTGTATAAAAAGTTACGTCTCCTTCCAGCTCTTTGCTCTTCGATGGTCCCATAGGCGGTAATTAGGCAGAAGGATAGTATGCGGAATCCTCACAGCTCGCGAAATGTGAGTATATAAATTATAATTAAAGTGACATATGTATAATATGTTTTCGCATTGCAACTATTATTTTCACGGCAACTACGATTCAAAAGAACAACGAACTTTCTGAGTAACATGTTATTAATGGTAATTATCTTAGAAACTATTGCCTTTGGATATAGGACATGTTTAACAAAAATCATAGTAAATTTTTAAAGGAATTCATTCCTGATAAAATATACAGGTGGTTCCATTTAAAAAAAAAACATTTTTTCCACTTTTTCTGTGGTTGCCAAAGGAATATCAATAAAGTCCTTTTACAAAAAGTTTCGTTAAAAATCAACATACCAAAAGTTATACCACTTTCTAGGCTATGATAATCTCGAATTTCGTCAATATTTAGTCAACGATTGAATAGATACGATTTTTTGAATGAACTGTAATTTCGGTGGGAATTTTCAAAAAACTTGTTTTTTCTCCTAAACAAGTTGACTTTTGCAAATAAAAGTCTTAACAACATTGACTTAAAATGCGATATACATATCAAAACTATAAAAATATATAGGGTGTTCCATTTAAAAAAACTGAGTCCGGTCCTGTACAGACGAAATCGAGCTCCTCAGGGAACTAGAAATATTTTTACATTGTAAACGTCAAACGTTTGAATAAAAATGTATTTTAATATTTTCTGATAAAATCAATACTAACCGTACTGTTTAAGAACGAAGGCCAAGTGGGCAACCCTGTATATGTGTTATATATTGTCAAAGTAAGCACCAGAGACAAGCAATACGAACTTTGGCGGTCATAGGTGTGGACATTCGTAAAAGTTCCTGGAAATGAATGATATGTATGATATTTTCCGTAAGATATTAATGGGTCAGATATTAATGGGATATCTGACCCATATTTTAATAGTACAAGACCCAAACCCAAGAAAAATTCTAAGCCATAACTAAACCTGATGCGAGGAAAATTTTTTCGTCTACACAAGAACACTTGTTATTCTTTGAAGTCATAGCAGTACAAATATTGATAATATGAAAGAACTTTCCTATTAATTAAAATCGGTAACTATGGGCGGGGAGATATATAATGACCTTTTCTGTTTTATAGCATCTACAATACTTTAATTAATAAAGTATACGTAGTAATACCTATTTATTTCACACAATCATAAATGTGTAATAAATCAAAAAATGCATGAAAGTATACGAAAGTTCTCAAATTAACCCTTGCACTTATCAAAACAAGAAGTTACTATTCACCTTGGTAGCGACTTAAAAAAAATAAACAAACATTGAAGATAGCACCAAACAATAATCCGAGTCAATATTTGTCAGTGCGGCAATCTTCTACAAAGGCTATCAATGTCGATTTTGAAGCCTGTTGGATTTGATATTAAGTCTTTTATTACAGTATGTAGTAATATAATTAAAAAAAAAAACTGTACCATTATCGCAATACAAATAATTGATTCTTGTAAAACGCTATTGTTTATTTAAGTGGGGATTTTAATCAAGTAGCCGCCAATCAGAATTTAATTTAGAGACACTGTAGCTACCGTAACCGTCCAAACATTTAAAACATATCTAGACTGAGGATTTGCGCTGCCTTTTACCGAGAAAGTATATAAACAAGACTTGTAAACGTCATGTTTGAGATAATTTATGAACTAATTGCATACAGATAACGTATAACGTTGGTAAGCTTAGCAAACGTCGTCACCGTGCGGGAATGCTATATGTGTATTTCTTTAAAAAATAACAGACTTGAACGGCTGCCAACATGAAACTTTAAAATCAATAAGATAACAATGAATCATTATATTTAAAATAAATTTGAGATCGTTCGCCAAAATACGTGATTGCCACTTCATTCCATCAAATAAATCAATCACAGTTGATCTGGGGGATTAACTCGGACAGGAATTTATTGAAAGGTAGCGACAACAATCGTATGTATGTATACAACTGTATATATTATACATACATATCTTGACGCCTGCTTCCATATAAACTTCAAACCATGACTGTATTTAATGATCTTGAAGGCGTAGTACTTTTGTATACATAAATAGATTGCGGTTGTGCAGTTATGGTTACTAAGCTTTTATTTTTATTAATAATTATCTACATAGTTTCCATGTGGGCCTTGGCAAGCATTAAGTTCTCAACGTACAGGATTTGCGTTCTAATGACATTGAATGGCTAGCGTAATCAGGTGCAAGGTGCAAACTACACAAACTGATTTTGAGACTATGCGACATATATTGAAAGCAGTTACTACTTTCTTGTTCTCTTTTATACTAGAATTCCAAAGCAGACCAGTTTGAGTCTACAAATTTCTCACACCAAGTGTAGGGTGAGACGATCAAGCATGAGCTGATGTAGTTTCCCCTAGGTTGTCAAAAATTGGAAAAACATTAAATTCTAGGTTTTCTACCACAAGCATGCTAATAATTTCAATATCTGTAACTGCAAATTGTTAAAAATGATTTTTAATCTGCCGTGTGCTTAAGATTACGCTCATATTATAGTTATTAATTTACGGCGAGAATCTAGAAAACCGTATAATACTACTTAAATGGCTTAACATCATCCGAATGGTTCTACACTAAGATATGATTTGACGATTTACGATCTTGATGAATTTTATCAAAGAATTCAGACGTTCTGTTGCATCGAATAATGCCCGAGTTATAACCTAATAAATCAATCAAATTAGCACTGGAATAAATGTATTACACTTGAATACTTAGAGGAGATGACGTTATCTAATATTTGAAAGCTAACACTTTGTGTTTCGATAAACAGCTGGATTAAGGCTGGTCAGGCCAATATTAATTCTCCTTTCATTAATCAATACTAGCGCAATAATACTACAATTTATTGGAAATTTTGGTGGATATCTGCTTCTGGCACCTCGTTTCAAGCAACTTGAACTTCGATTATTAACTGCGCCAAAGTTTGTGGAGGATGGTGCAAAGTGGACAGTCTCCTCCCCATGATATTCCACACATGTTCGATGGGTTGTAAATCCGAGGAACGGGGTGTCCGCGGCAAAACATTAACTCCTGTTTCTTGAAGAAAATCTATAGCGCGACGAGCAATATGAGGACGTGCAATGCCTTGCTGAAAAAGGACGTGTGGTCAGCCATCTAGATAAGGTAGTAAAGTGGTTTGTAGCACATCATCAACATAACGCGGACCTGTCATACTGCCTCGAATAAATAGAAGTGGTTATCGGCTACCACAAGCTATAGCCTCCCAAACCATTACTCCAACAGTCCTGTGTATATACATGCCTCCCAACAGCAAATCCAATACAGCATGGCACGCCACGCCGGCATCGTACTCTTCTACGACTATCGTGCATACCTGGACAGAATCGTGATTCATCGCTGAAGACGACATTATGCCATTCTGCTTCTCAATGCTGTCGTTCTCTGTTTCAATTTAAGAATTAACGATAGTGGCCCGCAGTCAAAAGAAGCAAAGGAAAAAAAATCAAGTTGGACAAATTACTCCTTCAATGCGTAACATTTCTAATGTCACTTAGTATATATTTCAAAATCCTTGTCAGCCTTAGTAATACTGACTGTGTCCATGTCAATTAATTAATTATTAACTGTGATAGATTCCATGATGCACTGTTTCTTGAATTAACACTTTAGTTCTTGCTGTCTATATAAATGTGTTCTAATATGCTGTATTCTGGAGCCAACACTAGCCCGACACGCCGCAAGCCTTGGAACCAACATTCTAACGCAGCATTTTATATATTATTATAATTTAGTTATAAAATATGGTTGGAGTTTCAATTTGGTCAAGTTTATAACTTAATAATCAAATAAAATGTTTCAAATATCCAATATACAGGGTGCTCGGATACTTCTCTTACAAAAAATAAAAATCGTCATCAACCGAGCTAAGAAAACGAATGATGGAAAAAAAAATTATAACATTTTTTAGAAACACTACCTGAGAGTCTGATGTTCCCTCGCCTGCTAAAGTAAATGTTCGAAGTTGCTACCGCCGACACGTATGCATAAATGAGCGCGCTGCAACAATGAATTACGCACTAGTGGTAACACGTCCTGTTCACGAATTCGCGCAATAGATTCGTAAATATTATTTTTCAAGTCATCGATATTATTTACTTCTCTGTTGTAAACTAAGTCTTTTAAATGTCCCCAAAAAAAGAAATCTAATGGATTTAGGTCCGGAGAAGGAGGTGGCCAAGCTACCGGTCCTCCACGACCAATCCAAAAATCACCGAAAGTGTTATCTAGATAATGCCGCATATCTCGTCTAAAGTGCGGCGCAGCCCCATCGTGCATAAAATACATTTGTTGGCGAATGTCTAATGGCACATCTTCTAGAAGTGGTTGCAGTTCATTTACCAAAAAGTTTAGATAACTTTCCCCGTTCAAATGAGCCGGTAATAAGAAAGGGCCAGTGATGAAATTGTTTATTAGACCGCACCACAAATTTATGGAAAATCGTCTTTGATGGTCAATACGATATATCGCATGAGGGCTTTCTATTACCCACACATGTCTGTTGTGAATATTTAATATGTCTTGACTTGAAAAATTTACTTCGTCCGTAAATAGAATTTTACCTAAAAATTGGGATTGTCAGCACTAACGCGACTAACCGCTGACAAAAACGCACTCGATGAGGGTAGTCGTCGTCCGAAAGATTATACACACGCTGAAGATGAAAGGGGTGAAGTTGATTTTCTCTTAAAGTTTGCCACACGGTAGACCGCCCTAAATTTACTGTACGCGCAATTTACCTAGTGCTCAAAGATGGATCATCTTCTACCGTATTCAAAATTTCCTCTTCTGCGTCTACATTCCTTTGATTACCACCGCCACGTCCTTGCTGAAGTTTGATCCTTCCGGTATCTCGCAATTGTTGCACTACGTTTGTGAATGTGGTTGATGCTGGCAACTGGCGATTAGGAAATATGTAAATTGGCGTATCGTCGACGAGCAGCTCTTGCGTTTTGTCTACATTCTCCATATGTAAGAACCATATCACTTAACTCGTTGTTTGTATAATGATAAGGCATTTTCGCAAAGGTTAAACAAAAGTCACACGACATTAAGTAATAAACTGAAAATACTCGTAAATTCTTATACAAATACATTTAACGGAACTATTAACTGTAAATTAATGTAAGTAGTTATACGGTAAACGAATAAAAATACTGGCAAGGAAGCACAATGCATTAACCACTGCAAACTGATAGACTAATTTTGTTGAAGTAGCAAGCGAGATCGAATAATCAACAGCTGTGCGTTTATAGGGATTAATGTGTAGTTCAACAGAAAGTCGAATTCATCAATGACCTACCTCAATAATATTGATTTCTTTTAGTGCTGTCGTAATGTTGTAAATACTGATTTTGCTAAGATTGAAGCATTCTGAAGATCTTTTTTGGTTGTGTCCTAGACATTTTCGCAGTATTTAGATTTTCTCTTTTCTACTTTATTTTCTGAGCAAGATTGTATTGTCTCGTTTCCTTTCACATATCTGTGTCCCTTAAACCCACACTAAGGTAAACCGAATTCGTTTTGCGTACCTCATTTAGTTTGTTTGGACATTTCCAATCCATTTTGGAGCTGATAATATTTGAGTTCAGCGTCCTGATGACTGCTTAAGTTAACTGGTCGCATCCTTGAATAGCATGTCTTTTCCCCTGAAAGTATCCCCAAGCAATATTTGGTTCTAGCCCCATTTATCCTTATTCCAGTTCCTTTCGTCCTTGTGGAGCCATTGCTGTGCCATGTAGTAGCGTCGCTATGCAGATTCAAAATGGAGTCTTTCTCCCATTTACTCTTGCTACTAAGCCTTGTAATAAATCTTTAAACAAAACTGAACTTCCTTGGCAAGTCATCTCGGGGCGTGTCACAAGTTTCCTCACCTTTAGGAGGCTGAGGCGTATGTCTAACCAATCCTTCTCCGGATAATCTAGTTACCCGCTCAAAATATGTAATATAAGAGAATTGCACGCTTAAACGTAAATTGCATTCCGGAAAAACGTTCAGAACATTTAGTATGTTCGGGTTTTACATTTAAATGTCCTGCGGCTAAATTTTTAAAAAATTCACGTTTGCTTCGCTTTGAGATATAAATTAATAAAGTTAAACGTAACGCTGAATTAGATGTTCGAAGTTTCTACAAATGAGTTTGCTACTTCAATTTAAACGCAGCCGAGCTATACATTTTAATGCCAAATATATGCAAGCATGACGTACAAAATATCAAATACGATGTTTTATGATGTAAAAAATCCAACTTTGGCTGAAATAAATGATCAAAATATCCAATAGGACTAACTTAAAATGTAAAATATCAATATCGGCCGCATTAACTGTTCAACTGTAGATACAATATAGCCGACGTTGTAATTTAAATGTCAAATGTGGGCCAACTAGATGAGTAATTAGCTAGACGTTCGAGGAGTCTAATAAAGAAGTCTGTAATATTTAATAATTGTGGTACTACAGAAGATTGGATTTTAGTGCTTAGCTTTAGTGCTAAGCCCACAACTTTGAATTCGCCTTTGCCTCGTTTGATGGAGAGCATTCCTTTGTTTATAAAATGTATGATTTCCTTAAATAATTTATCTAATACAGCGTCACTCCGTAGATATAATTAGCATGATTCATGAAAAAAATATGCTCACAATAGGTTGGCGGGAGGGGCATAACCGAGTAATAAGATGAACCATCTTACCTACCGGCGACGTGAGGATTTTCATTACTTAGAAGGACATGTGACATTTTGTAATAGAAAAAGCGTTTAATATATTTTTTTTAATTTGTTGAATTTATTTTTTATTTTATTTGCTATGTTATGCAAGACAGCAAAAAAAACATATACAAGTAGTTATTATTGTTATTGTGTCTGTGTTTTCAAACTCTTTTGTTCTACAATTCTAGATGGCGTATTATAATTTCGTTCACTTTTTTGTCTGTACAATTTTTTTAACCCTAAAACCAAGTTTATTGCCTCCGCCCAAAGATATATTTATTGCAGAAATATCTTATCTATCATGTGTATCCAAACCATGATCGTGTAACTCATCCATATGATTCAATATTACAATTTTTTTAGCGAATTAAAGAAATGCGGAATAAGCTTCTTAAATTTGCAAGTTTTAGTTTGATCCACAAACAACAGATTCTAATACATTAAAAATTTAACAATACTTATGTTACTAGTATGGAACACAGCAGTAAAATCACTCTCTCCAACAGGCGTTTTAAATTTATTTACATTTACTAACAGCTAATGACAGCTTGAAATTATCACTATTTTCGGCTACATGGTTTGCGCGTCGATCTGGGAAGCTTTCGGCAACGTCTCGTATTCCAAATCTCACAAATCTTTTAAATTGTTGGATTTGTTCCGATTCCCCAAAAACAAAAATCAAAGTGCGGTAATTGAATCTTTAAAACCCCAAATATATCCCTGCCATTTCAGGTACAAAAAACTCTAAATAAGAAATTGAAATAATTTCTACGCCTCCTGCTACCTCTATACTCTGACGAAACAACAGTATTATATGATTAATTAAGATTTATTATCGCGGTGGCTGCTTTACACAGATTAAAACCGAATCAATAATATTGCACCATGTTAAGTCTTTTATAATCTTTAGAAGGTTAGCCTCCTTTCTAGTTGGTAATTAAATCTATGGTGGCCTGTCGAGATCGGCTACCTCAAAAGCGGTTAGGTAATCCATCAAAATCCCATGATTTTACAAAAGCAACAGATTCGACCTTTTGTTCTATGAAACTGAATCCGTTTAAAATTAAATATAGAACAGTTCCTGAAATTCCAAACTAATACGAGTAATAGCAAATAAAGGCCATAAATCCCGTTAAATGCTTATACTAAAAGACAATAAATTTGAAAGTAACTATGAATAGTAGAATGAAGTAAATTGGTCATAACTGTAATAGAATATTGTGGTAAAAACTATATTTATTTATATTTCTATTGCTTATATTAGAATTGATTTCATATGATAGGAATTTGTTTGGATATCTTTATTCGAAATACTTTAACAGAACTGTTTATGAATGAAAACCTGCTCGATCATTTACAATCTTTTAATTGATAGGTAATTACGTACACCAACGATGGCACATTCCGGTAGAATGACATCATCGTATTTCTGACTTTAATCTATAATCCCACCTATAGACCAATGTAATAAACGCAAAAAGAAGTTTTCGATCCTAATTAGTGAGTAATTAATTATTGTAGCCATACAAATGTTGAATGTTATATAAGAAAATGCCTCATCTCCTTATAAAACGCTTAGGATCTGCAAATCCTGAAATGCTTTCTCTAGAATTGCTAAGGAAGTGGTTAACCTAACAGGATCCTTCACAACGATTTCATAGGATCTTTATAGTTTGCAAAGCATGCCTCTACATGCACGGATATTATTAAATAAATAAATTAAACTTCTCCCTTTTTATTCAACAAGGACGTAGCATGCAACTTTCAGATTTGGCTTCAAATTTTTTTGCATTTTCCTGTATCGAACGCACCACTGTGGCCAGTGATGGCACGAACAAATTATGTTACATAAATTGTTTGTAAAATTCGTTGGGTAATATATGTTAAAAGGAGGAAGCTGGGAAGAGACCTGTTCTCATAAATATATTCATTCTTTCTAAGCTTATATTGAATAATTATGTGCAGTTAAAATATGTTTTTTGTCGTTCTTAATTTGGCTGCCTGCTGGTGTGCATTGATCAGAATTTTGTAAATTAGATAAAGACTTAGATAGTAAGAGACGTTAGTTTGGGTTGCAAACAAAATTGTATCAGCCGAGAGCAGCCAGTTTAGATCTTAGATCTAGTATAACCCAAACTGGTCTTGTGGCATAAAGCTAATTTAAACTATGCAGTAAAGTCCAGAAATGTTCTTACCTTATTATCCAGATAGTTTTTCCACTTGTTAGGTCCATGTCAATTTTATTCCAGTGGAATAAATTTGACTTTTGTTCAAATTGCAAGTGCAATCATTGACCTAACAAGTGGAAAAACTATCTGGATAATAAGATAAGTTAAAAAGTCATAAAAATACATATATAAATTTTCTTACTTAGGGCATCTATGCCAGTATCAACCAAATCCAATGTTGGTCATTGCTCTCTATACTTAGTATTCTGGAGTCAAATACAATAGGTGCTCAAATATCTCGATGTCGGTTTCGACCAATAGCTATACTCCGGGGATCATGTGAGGTATGCAACAACAAATACTGAAGAAAGGACGACAATGTTGGCACGTATAATACCCAAAAATCAATAGGCCCAGCCGTGCAAGGCGCAAGGTCCTAAACAAGGTGCTATATTCCATTGTATTCTACAGAGCATCCATCTGGCAGAGCGTATAGACCTCCTTGTATATAGGCGTAAATACGTACATACGAATGGAAAATCTGGGTATAGAACGGCTGCAAGAAACATAATCCTCGATAAAATCGATGGGAAAAGACCAGCACTATGGCACAATGGACAAAGCAGTTAATCCCAAATATAAAACAGTGGTTGGACTGTAAATTCAGAATAATGGATTATCATCTCACACAACTGCTTACGGACCATGGTATATGCAGAGGGTATGCCCCAAGGTTTAGAAACGATAGTAACGCTAGCTGCAGGTACACTCTCTTTCTGAAGTAATGTCTCCCCCAGTCAACGGGTTCATATCAATAACGTTTTCCAGTGAACGTACTCTAGCCGACGGGCGACATTGGTTATAGCAATGCTGGGTAACCGAGGTCGCCCGGTGGCGAGAGTACGTCCATTGGAAGGCATTATCGATATGGACTGGGAGAGACATTACTTTAGAAAGAGAGTGTACCTACTGCGGCGTAGAGTTGACCAGACAGCGTTCCAGTGTTCAAGGTGGCACCAGATACGCAGAGATTGGCACAGAATGGCAAAATAGAGAACCATACATAATACTCGTATTTTTAGAAACATAATGGAACACAAAGAGAGCGAAGAACGGGAACGACAAGCTAGTGGTACAACTCTCCCGATCTCCTAATCCTGGTCGTAAGGCCGGTCTCACAGGACGATACCGGGGTGGGAACTCGCATTAGGGTCGGTTCAGGTGGGCCACTTGCCAACCATTGAGCTGGCTACATCCACCGCAAAAAAATATATATGTACATATAACGGATGCAAGCGATTCTTTTGTTTGGTCAAGGACTATGCCAACGGTTTCACACACAAACGGTAACACCATCTATTTGAGAGGAGAAGATCCTGCCCAGGTGGATCGAATAGAATAACTCTCTATATCTACCTGTATCATAACAATGGTCACTAGTGCTGGAAAGGAATAAGAATTGCTTACCAAAGCACTGAGACCTACAGTCCATTTTTATGGCGTTATGTCCATCAAAACTGCGCTGCAGACATCATTGACTGCCTGCATGAAATGAATCAATATAAATCTACTGCGAAAGCCAAGCTACCCTAGGGACATTATAAATTTCAGGTCGTTCTGATAATTCTGTTGAAGTGCTGCAGAGAATTTGAACTAGTAGCGAAACATCATGCTGTCGAATTACAGAAAATAAGTGTCTGGCAGAATGGGGCCTGTTTTGACCCGTAGGAGACACTATTAACAGTAGTATTAGTACATGTATCAGATCTATGTAAGTTTGGTGTTAGGCGGAATTCAATTAATTCAGAAAGAACTAAACTAAGGAAACTTCTGGCAAGGATTTTAGAGCTATCATTGTTGCAAACACATGCGCCGCATGGGTTTAGTAAGCTCTCCCTTATCCAGAAACTGCAACGTAGACTTATTTAAAAGCAATGCAAATGAGCGAAAAAGCCTTCTGTAATGTGTGTGACAGATTGTTATGTCCTTACAATAGAAAGCAACAGTCAATTGATAGCATGGTTTTCTGGTGGAGAACGTCTAGTAAAGTTACAGCTAATGACAAAAAGATCTCTATTCTCATGATAATGTCTCTTACATCAGCTTACTCATCAGCGATTGTAACACCAAAACTAACTGAGTTACCGCACAAATTGATGCCCCATCAATCATGTTTGTGAGATTTATTTTCCGCCGATTTCTTTGTTGTAAAAATATCTTGGCGGTATAGATCTAACGAATACGCCCAGAACGAAATTTTGTAAATGCAAAACATCAAAACGATAAGTCTTAGTCATTAATTGTATTGCTTTGATGTTTTTTCTGCTCTAAACTATTTACGCTTTGTTGTTGCTAAAATATGTAATACAAAAATTGAAAATTAAGTAGCAACAAAAAGTGGAAAATACATTCACGTTATGCAATTTATCTTATGTTGCTGATACTTTTTTCCACTTCTAGGTCAATTATAACACTTTTAGTTCGATAAAAGATCAATTTATTCCAGAACCTTTACAATTTATTAGGCTTTCGTTACACAACTTCTTCAATAGAATAAAATTAAAAGTGTTATAATTGACCTAGAAGTGGAAAAAAGTATCAGCAATATAAAAAATACATATTCTAGTTATACAATTTGCAACATTATACCAGGATCGTTCGATAATTACGGGGCCTAGCCCACGGCGCCAATTTGGAACAATCTTCTTTGCCATTTTGTAGAAAAATGCTTTAATAGGTTAAACATGACAGTACAGACCAAACTGCCGGTTAATTTACGCCAAAGTGAACGTCTTGTGTGTTTTTATAAAAATTGGAAAACTGAGTTTCATTCGCAAGATTTAGCATCAACCAAAATTAAAGCAAAGCTGGATTCAACACTATTGACGCCGCTTCTTCGTTCTCAATGCTGACAAACTGGATTGTCGGATTTAAGCATGGTCGTACAAACACGAACGATGATCCCCGTAATGGACGTCCAAAAACGGACTGCTTCGCTACAATCCGAAAAATTTTTCGGTGAAACCTGGCTCTACAACTACACTTTTGAAATCAAAGAACATTCCAAACAATTGACACAAAATGGTTCTCCGCCACCAAAAAAGGCAAAAATGGTTTTGTAGCAGAGAAGATTGTGGCAACTGTATTTTGAGGTTTTAATGGAATTACCCTGGTTGACTACTTAGAAAAGGGGAAATCAATAAATGATGAGCTGGCATAACACTCATTGCTGCAACAATTGAGCGATAAAGTCAAAGAGAAACTGCGTTATTTGGCAAAAAAGAAAGGACTTCTCCATCAGGATAACGAACCTACCCACAAGTCTGCGACTGTAATAGCCAAAATTCATGAATTGCAATTTGAATTAATGCCTCATTCGCCCTGTTCTCCTGACATGGCTACTAGCCATTCTCATTTGTGTTGAGCAATCTTGAGGAGACTTTATTGAAAAGTATTTTTTGTTTATTTTTGAAAAGAAATTGTATTTTCTTTGTTAGATTATGTACTTATCAAACGATCCTCGTAGAGGTTACAGTTACAGCATATTTATAACAATTATATCGCACAAAATTATTATTAAAATATCACACATTCTTCCTGCTTATAAATTAATCCTTTGTTAAATTTAGAACAGACAGTTGAAAAACGTCGCTTTCACCGAATTAACATGTCATTCATATGTAAGGTAGAATTACCAAAGTTTAGTTCCTATTACGCATTTTAAGATTAAATTATTAGCGTTAATTCAAATGCCAAATTTCTCAAAGAGAATTAAGAATATTATCTTTGACGTTTGTATTGCTTTGATGCTGATACGTATACAATTTATTGTAAATGCATTTAATAATTAATTGAAGGACAAATAACTCGGATAAATGACATCTAGGATATTGTCACTATATACTGCAATATTACGATAGGGTGATTACAAGCGGATGACGTTAATAAAATTGAAATGATAATAAACTGTGATTTTGAATGTCAAGTCCGTGAACGACAACATAAGTTAATGACGTTAATATTGATTATTTGCTTAAATATTATTCACATGAAGTATGAAATGATTATGAAAATTGCTAGAAATCATGTATGTACGCCAATTTTATCAGACTTTTTGACTACTCTATTTGTTGTCATTCGAGAAGCTCGTCATTACTACCACAAAGTATTTATATTGATGATGCGATGTAATCGTTGAATATCTTGGAACAAATTCCAAAATACATCTATAAAGCGGAGCGCACATAATTTATAACCGCTGTATAAACATCAACAAACGAATTGTCTCAACGATGAGCGAATTGAAATTTATGTTTAATCCAAATCCGCCTATATTGCCACGATAAAGATGCAGTTTGCGATAAACGAAGGATCCTTTGTAGGTTTACTAGCAAACGAAATAATAAAGGCTCATTTTCACCTCATTAAATCAGATGTAAAGGTAGATGCGTCGAACTCATCATAGATAATACCAAATCAACTGGAAATATCTAAGGTTTCCTTGAAGTCGTGTTATAAACGATGATTTACAACGCCCTTTTAATGATGTGGATACTATGTACTTTGTTCCTTTATATTAGTAATTTAGAAAAGTCATATCTAGTAGAGTGTCCTTTTGAAGTGTCTACAAAATTTTATACTTTGGAATTGAGTAACTTAACAGCTGTTTTACGAACTTAATTTTGGACATTCCTGTATTTGTTTTAGTCTGTTGGGTTGAATAGATCTTAATTTGGTTTTCTTGTTCTTTACTACTTAATATCATTTTTTTCATTTCTTTTTCAGTCACAATGTATCCTTTTGAAGTAACTACGAAAGTTTGACCTTTGGAATTGAATAACTTAACAGCTCTTTCACTAACAAGGGAACACAGGGAAGTGTCCCTCGCCGATTTAAATGAAACTTGGTGGGTTTGTAGGCTGATGCAGTGTAAGAACAACGTTAACTTTTATAGATGCTAAATCGCCCGTTTTCGGCGGTGGGCGGCCTATAGCCAACGCTGCCTTTCGCTATTTGTTTTAATATCTCCAAAACTATAAGACATATCAAAAAAACACAAATATGTAAGTTTGCCTGTCATAGTTCTTGTTCTTCCAAAACAACTAGCCCCTTCCCCCACAAACAACGAAGAAATGCAGGTTTGCCACAAATATTGCATAGTGGTGTACTTTGTAAATCCTTCGGGAATCAGAATCATACAGGATTCTCAAATTTCGGTGGCCGATGTTCGATATGTCGACTTTTATACCAAGCATACTTAAATAGATTGAAGAACCTCGGCGATGATAATTGCTTATGTGTCAAAGATTGTAACTGAATAATAGTGTTCTTTGATGTAGAGTTAAATCGTAGCCTGTAAGCAGTGCGTCATCTAAAATTATCCTAACAAAATTTTCCATATTCTAGAAAGGTAGACGTCCAGAGGCCGTACCGTTGAAGTTGTCTTCTTAGGTATTGTAAAAATATCGACTTTTTTGTTCGTTGGTACTAAATTGTTAGTTAGTGATAGTTTTAGAGATATTAAAGCAAATAGCAAAAGGTAGCGTTGGCTTTGGGCCACCCCATCCTCCGAAAACGTAACATCTATGACAGTTCCCCTTTTTCTTACCCTGCATCAGTCTAGAAACCCACCAAGTTTCAATTAAATCTGCGAGGAACACTTCCCTCCTTCCCTCCTTAGTCTATTTGGTTGAATGGATCTTAATTTGGTATGTTTGTTCTTTACTGTATGTGGTCCATCCTCTACAGACAGAGACAAATATTTATCGTTACTGGTCGATAATTTCTTAGATTCACCTACAGATCTTGGTATTGGCAAGAATTCTGAATGAGGTACTGATCAAGTAACAGAAGACACATTCCCTACACCGATCTTGTGGTTTAGTGAAGTGGAAAAATATTGTAAACAACATCTCATTTTCTTTAAAATCTTATTACTCTTGCATTATGAGCCAGCTCATACAAGAGTCCCGCAGCTTTCCAGAAATTAAGGTTATATTTCGTCCGCCAAATACTACACCTTTATTGCAACCTATGAACCAAGAAATAATTGCGTCATTCAAGTCGTATTACATCAGACGAAGTTTTGCTAGGGCCATAACTGCATTAGACGCTGATGAGCGACCGAAGCAAAATAAATTAAAAGTCTTTTGGAGAGGAACACAACATTCTGAATGGCATTACTACTCTCAGAGATTCATGGGCTGAAGTTACGGAATCCAATCTCAAAGGTGTTTGGAAGAAACTGCTGCCGTCCTTAGTAGCTGACTTACCGCAGAACTGGAACTACAATCTGAAGACCCCACGGAGCTTCTGGAGAGCCACAATCAGCTGTTAGGTGATGCTGATCTTTTGGAAATGCTTTTTGAGAAAGCTATTTTTAGAAACTTTTCAAAATCCTGACGGGACGGAGCACATTTAAAATTAGTTTCAGAATCAGCATGCAAAATGACATAAAGTACATCTAATGATGTATGAAAAACAAAAAAAATGTGTTGAACAGTGTTAGCGCCATGTAAAGCATTTTCATAATCAAGAATGTAAATCTGAATTTTCCAGCCATTCGAGTGGTTTGGTCCCTTTAGATCTTGTATTGTACACGGTTAGGTTGGCGTTGGAATGGGACTGTTTGTCTAATCATACGAATATACCTTTAGATGAACTCATATTCCTTCTGACGTTTTTTTTCAACTCTTCCACTTCTACCTTTAATTCTAAATTTTATAAACACAAGTTTGGTACACCTATGGGTAGTCCTTGCAGCCCTAGTGTACCATGCATTGTTATGGATCGTCTGTTGGATTCTGTGATCCCCACACTCCCCTTCCTATTGCCGTTTATTTTCAAATATGTTGATGACCTACTCACTGCCGTGCTTGATGATAAAATACAAAACACTTTGCTGTGTTTCAACAGATGTAATCCTTGAACTACTAGAATGTTTTGCAGGTTTATTAATCTACTGTCCACTCAATTGAACAAAAACTGCTACTTCTTAGGAGGCAAAATTTAAAACTATTGAGTCGATTAAATGAACTTCAAGAATCAAAAAGTGGCCCCAGCGAGACCTAGATACGAACCTTGTGGCACCCCTGATGTTATTTTTTAGGCTGCCTATAAATCATTGAAAATACAATTATTGGCTATTAATTCATCTATATATTATGTTTGTACATATAGATGCTATATCAATAGTTCCAAACTATGTTTATTACATATCCAGAGAATATCTTAGGCTATACCTACCATGAATTCATATGCCCTAACGAAGCAAGCTGTTTCATGCATAGTAGTATATTTTTTGAGCATGACGTCAATTAGGAGTTTAGTATCTATTGTAAAATTTCTATTAAAACTTTGGTATTTTTTTTACCTGAAGTAGTGGTGAGAAGCAGTATTCTCAAAAATTCGGAGTTCGGGAAATGAATTAAAGTTTGCAATTCCATAATTTTATTGTTAGAGGGGAAGTAACGGCTGTCACTACGTTAACCAAACGATAATTAGATTATCCTAAATTAATGGGGCTAGTAGCCAAAGTCGTGAATTCTTAGACAGAAATATTATTTTACTTGTGAGTCGTTTCTCCCGTAGTTCTCGAAATTGATTAAGAGTTTATAATTTCATATTCGTCACTAAACTGGATTAAGACGTCCTGCAAACTGCAAGCAATTTTGTTACGAATTTCAGGGAATATATTGTGCACAACAAAATCGAAAAAAAAATCCACCGGCAGGAATCGAACGCGACCCATCCGGGTAGTGGCGTAGATCCAATCCACTGCGTTCGTACGCTTTCTTGTGTTCTCCTTGTTATTTCCAACTTCGTAACTAATTTTATAGTTATTTTCTCACTTCTTCAGAACGGATCACTAGCGTTTGTAAGGTATTTATACAAGTTCTAGTCCATTAGATCAATCTTGTCCGAAACCTCTTAATTTTTCCCACAAAACTTAACTAATTACTACTTTTCAGAGAAAAATTATCGACTTACTACTAATTTGTCACATTTCTCTAAGCTCCATGAATCGGTAACTAATGCTAGATTAGTGAATTCAGAAATGCACCTAGCTTGTTTAGGTTTCTCCCTTGATGAAACCTTGGTGATTTACTCCAATTAAAAAGATTGTGTAATGACCTTGTAATACTTTGTGGATTTATATTCTAGGATAAAATATGATATGTGTTCATTGCAGATAAGAGCACTCAGAATTTTCTTTGATTAAAGCTACATTTTTGTAAGTTTCAACGATATTTTGAATTTAACACTATGATTCTAAATGTTTTAGATAATAATATTCATACTGAATTTAATGCATTTCTTTTCCAAAAAATAAACAGTATTAATATTATTGCAAATGTGAAACAACATTTATTGTAAATAAGCACTCGAATAATATTAATCAATTATATTATTTTTAACACAACTTATTACATATTTATATTGTATTTTAAAATTAACACATTTATTAATTAGATTTTCATTGTTTGCAGATACTGTCAGCGAAGCTTTGCTGGACGTTATAGATCGTGTGAATAATATTGAAAGCTTCCTAGGTGAGTTGAAAAACTTAATCTATCCACAATTAACTGTGAACATCAACAATGCCAGTATTAACTTTATACTCATCATATCGCAATTTGTCACCATATACAAAGCCCACAAAATTACCTGCTTAGCCCTGGTTTTATTGTTTCAATACAAATCCTCTTGGAAAAATAATATAAATAACCAGATCAGAGATAATAGAAATGTTTATTCTCGAAATATTTAGCATACCTTACGCATTTAGATAATACGAAAACACAGATTATTCAATACCAAGTAAAATATTTTTAATATTTTTATTGCTGCAATGTTTCGTAAGATTTATCAGAAGGACAATAGTAAATATCGGTGGCAAATATTTTGTTTCACACGTACATACTGAGAATATCTATTTGGCAATAAATTTCTTTTTGCGTCTAATCTTTATTTGTGTATATTAGTTATTAGGTATGTCTTTAATTAAATTTAGAAAAGCAGTGCCGATTTACAGACAAACTTGTTTATAAAAACAGAATTAAATAAAATTAAGCTTTAATTTTGCAGAATCCACTAAAACCGGTTTTAAGGCTTCGTCCACTCCCTCCCGTCCACCTACTGCCCCACAGTACGTATAATCTAAATAATGTCTATAAAAACATGTTACAATTTTATTAGTTTTAATCACCCATATGTACATATACAGTGTGGTGACAAAGTTTGGAGCTGAGCTCTTATTTGATTAATACAAATTAAAAAGAAAAAAATCTCGGGCAGATCAATTTTATTTTCTTGAATGACAGCTTTTGGCGTACAAATTTTAGTTGTAACATCATTTGTTTTTCCGCGATGACATCATCACGATTTTTTTAAACGGCAACCCTCATTTTTTTTTAGTTTTTGAAAGATGTACTCACCACTTGAATGATGATCTAAAAAAAACTACCTTGCGTAACAGTTTTCTCGGGAAAAAGTCACATTTTTCCAATAAAATCAACACGACCGTCTAAAAACAAACAAAAACATAAAATAATGTACTAAATTAAAACAACGTTTATCTTAAATGTTGGAACTATAGTCCTTCTGCCACCTGACATTCCCCGACACGAGTGTAAACACTTTGAGGGCTAATTTGTACCATTTCATCGCAAATTCTTTGCCGCAAATCTTCCAAATTATCAGACCTATTAATGTAAACTCTTGATTTCAAATAACCCCATAAAAAATCTAATGGTGTTAGGGCAGGAGAACGAGGTGGCCATTCAATTGTGCCTCTTCTTCCTATCCATCTTCCCGGAAAAGTGACGTCCAGATTTCTACGTACATCTTCGGCAAAATGGGCAGGCGCACCATCTTGCTGAAACCAAATACTCGGATGGGCCACATCTGCATTTTCATTATTTGGAACGAGGGCTACCAGAGTTGGCGCCACTTCTAATTTAAGAAGGTACCAGTTAAGTTTCCATCAATAAAGAAAGGTCCTAAAAACTGTCGTCCTATGATTCCTACCCAAACATTTATTTTGTATCGGCGTTGGTTGTGGACTTCGTAAGTCCAGTGAGGATTTTCCCGTGACCAGTACCTGCAGTTGTGGCGATGTACAGTTCCGTTGAGAGGAAAAGTAGCTTCATCAGAAAAAATAATGTTATTTAACAAATTGGGATTCTCATCACATCACAACATCAAGTCCTCGCCTCCTGTTACAAATAAAATTTGATTTTATTGGAAAAATGTGACTTTTTCTCGAGAAAACTGTTATGCAAGGTAGTTTTTTTAGATCATCATTCAAGTGGTGGGTACATCTTTCAAAAACTAAAAAAAAAATGAGGGTTGTCATTTAAAAAAATATTGCGATGACGTCATCGCGGAAAAACAAATGTTGTTACAACTAAAACTTGTACGCCAAAAGCTGTCAATTCCACAATATAAGCACAATCGATTTCTGATAAAAATGTTGACCGATGCATCATACAATGAACAGCTCAGCTAGAGTTGGTAGGTGAGGGATGTCAGAAGGCCGCGGTAACTCGACGCGTCAAGCACGCTAGAGCCGACAACCTTCTGACAGGGAAAGGCTGTTTTTCAGGGTTATATATACGGTTGTGCAGAGATGAGGATCGGTGAAGCCGTTGAAGTGGAAAGGGTCGGCCTCCAAATACTAGACAGTTGGTAACCATCATCGCCAGTAAAATTCCGAGAATATTTTCTCGATCGCTTCGCTTATCTTTCGAGGAGAATAATTTAGCAGACTTACTTGCAACAGATGTCTGATCAAAGCAAATTTTGTGACCCGTGTCGAGGAAATGTTCAACTAAAGCTGAGCGCCCTGAAGACCGCGTCTTAACGTATCGTTGATGCTCTTTGATCCTGGTTTGAATTGAGCGTCCGGTTTCCCTAATGTACACTGAACCACAATTACATGGAATTTTATATATGCCTTTATGGGAAAGACGATGACTGGAGTCCTTGGGTGATGGAAGAATTTGAGAGATTTTGTTTTAGGATTTAAAAATGGTTTTGAAGTATTTTTTACGAAGAATTCTGCCGATATGGTCAGTAACGCCGTGAATGTAGGGGAGAACGGTGGTAGCTTGATGACTATTAGTTTCCGGTTACCTGTTTATGACACTTTGTATATTGCTGGAGCTAAATCCATTCTGTCGGAGGATGGTTTTGACGTGTTTTACTTCATTGTTGATATTATCGAGTTGGGAAATGAAAAATGCTCGATCAACTAGCGAGCTGATGACTGATTGTTTTTCTGTTGGATTATGACGCGTGTTGGCGTGAAGATATCGATCCGTACATGTGGGTTTCCTATACACAGAGTGTCCTAAGTGACCATCTTGTAGACAAGTAACCAATGCATCCGAAAGAATAGGGAACCGTTGATTTCAATCTCCATTGTGAATTTGATATCAGGGTGTTGACCATTAAGAAAATCCAAGAAGGTTCGAAGGGTGTCTTTGCTATGAGACCTGACGATGAACATGTCGTCAACATAAAAATGTTATCGGTTTCAGATCAGCATGTTCTAAAACCATGGCTTCAAAAGCTTCCATAAAAATATTAGCAACCACCGGGAAAGGGGAGAACCCATAGCGGCTCCAGAGGTTTATTGAAGTATTTTTCTTGGAAAGTAAAATATGTTGAAGAGACGCATTTTTCAATTAACTTGGCTGCCACGACCGAATAATGTTATACAACAACCTTCATGATAATCTTGATGATAAATGCAGTGCCGTAAAGAGGAAGATGTCTTTATACATGCACGTCTTGTAGAATCTGTTGCATGTATGTACGTAATGTATTGCTCTCTTCAAGATTTTGCTAGCAGGTGGTGGCACTAAAAATTTTGCTGTTCTCAATAAATGAGTAATATTTTGCCTTTAAACATGGTCTACACCAACACTAATAAGGATATTGTGGTGAAATTTTCAAGTAAGCTGGTGTGAATAAATTACATTTTAAAAGCATTTTGCTGAGTTGTTAAAAGAAAGATGGCAAAATCATACAATATGGTAGCCACTGCTGGCTGATGATTACGTCAGAAATATCGTCAATACTTACACATATATAGTTAAGCATGGACTAAAATGTGTTAAAAGCTTCCTTGCACTGCAGTTACCATAAGTTTAGCACAAAACAGTCGCCTTAAATTAGAGATTATTACTTTGATCATTTAGAAATCATTACGAAACCAGCGTATTGCATGATTGACGCAGGTGGTGCCCTCGTTCATTATTTATGGATTTCTTGACTTATTTTATGCGCGAATTAGTGGAGACTCAAAAGAAGCAAACTGTACAAACTCTAATTTGATTGCCCAAAGGGTATTCGAAGAATGATTCTAGCCATAGTAGTAGTGGAAGGTAGTCAAAGGTAGTCGAAGGAAACTAACCCACGTCGTGGGATTGTTGCAAAAAAAAATTATCTCGCATATTGGCAGATCTTATAAGCGGCGCCGGCGTGGCGACTACCATATGAAGTTTGTATTTTGCGCAACAACTGCAAGTAGTTGTGTCTGTAGCTGAAGCATCAGAGGGATCTATCATCCACTGGCACAAAATTTGAGTGGATTGGAAAACGAAAAGACGTCGTGGAATTGCCACAAAGGTTCAATTCTCTGTTGTATGTCAGCATAAAGAAAGAAAATCATAGAAAAAATGTTTTCCACCTCAGAATACGACAGAGCCAATCATCCTTCTAAGAAGAAACAGAAATGGAGGTGTAGAAGGGGGAATGAATACATCTAAGACTGCTCTTCAGTAAAATCAGTATTCTGATGTAACCACACAAATTGGTGGTGTACCGTATTGTCCAAATCGTATTTGAGGATGATACCTATAGAAAGAATAAATCAGATATCGAAGATGTCTTTTACGGCGGAAGCAGGACGTGCTATAAAACTGTATAAGCAATATTCTACTATACTTTACAAAATTATCTACCACCAATGTATTATACACTTCAGCACGTTTCAAGGGCAGAGGATTAGTAGCGAAAATAAATTAATGATAATATTATTGATAAGGCGATCGAGTTTTGATAAGCGTAAGTCTCTAGTAAACATAGTTATAGTAATAATGATATATGTACTACCGATATCAATTAAAGCAAAATGACACATATAATTAAATAAACTAAATTGGTTAGGTAATCATTGCGTGTTAATTATGTACATATGCAGTAAACACCCTCCTGTAGGCGGCAGTAACGCTTACCTTTACGACTGCTGGAAAGTGTAGAATAGAATTTTTTTCCTTGTCATTTGGTTAATGATGGAGTTTCCTCGGAATATTTTTAGCTCCAATGTGACCTCTATTTTAATTATACTGTAACAGCAATTGCTCGATGTTTCTACCACCCCAATTTAAAGTTGTCTAACATTCATTGTCCAACATTCCAGAAAAGGTACTCCTCCTCCTGGTACTCCTGGTAGTCCACCCAGTACGCAAGGTGGGCAAGGTAAGCAAACGGCTAAAACTTCGACTCACGGATCAGAATTGGGAAGCAGTGGTAGTCAAGCGTCGGATTTCATGCAATTAACAGAACTTGACACAAGTGTACCTGATTTTTCGAAAATGAGCCCTGAAGAATTTGCAAATGCCGTTCGTGACGAACTGCACAAGACGAAGGAACAAATAAACGGCATCTACATGAAAGTAGGAGTGCTCATTGGTTTACAATCTGAATTTTCTACAAATCAGGTATGACAGTGTTGCCAACTTTCAAGGTTAGCAATTTTTTTACTACTCTAGGATTCTAGGTCTAAATTATTCCGTTTTTACCATCACTCTTTCCTTGTTGTAGATATACAGTGCTCTTAAGAACGTCATCAAGAAACATATACAGAATATGACGGGAACAACAGAAGAAGTCGGAGAGCTACCAGCTAGTGAAAGATTAGAGCGGCTGGAGGATAGATTTAACGGCACGAATGAGCAGATTGCATCTCTAGATTCCACCTTCAACCACGAAATCAACAACATTCACTCACAGTTCGCCGATATGGAGAAAGCATTCGGCAATATCATGGAAAAAATACACTTTGGGTAATGCAACCAACTCTGAATCGAGTGTACTTCTATCTTGGAGCTTAGATCTTGATTATTGAAACTATAGTACCCAATGATCTAAACTTAAAGATGAACACAAACCACTCCACAAATACAAGTAGGTACTACTTATCATTAATTTAAAGAATGCCTGGTGGTGATAGTACTGTTGCCGGAGAGACGTTGGGAGAGCTCTACGACAAACTCATGGGCCTTCAATCAGATATGGAAAATCTCGCAGAAACCGCAAGCAAATTAGTAGAAGATAAAGAAGATAAGCAACGATTGATTGAAGTAAACACAAAACTCCATTGGTCAAGTAACTAACATCAATCACAACTCTTTAATTTGAATAGGTACTAACAGAACAAGTAGAATTTCTAAAGACCGTCAAAGCCGATAAAGAAGATCTGGAAGATGCTCTAGCCGACAAAGCTGATGCGTGCGCCATCAACAGGAAAGTATCGCATGATCAATTCGATACGGCGTGCGACGAACTTTCCAAAGGAATCGAAGACGCTTTAGGTAAACTTACGCAACAAGAGGAACTGTGGCAGCAAGCTCTCAACGAAATCCAGAAAGAAATTGGTAACAAGTTGGATAGGATGGAACTAGGACCGTTGCGAGATTTCGTTAATAACAAGTTGAAGATGCTGCAACAACGATTGAAGGCTCTGACAGCTCTTAAGAAAGAGACTGAAGCAGCTGGAACCAAGAAATTCTTGAGGTTAGATCAGATTTACATGTTAAAATCGGTATTTTAATGACGCCTTTCAGGAATGTTCAGTGCATATCTTGTGATAAAGATGTCGTCATGCGTAAAGAAATGGACCCTTCTCTGTTCCCGCAACCGTATGCTTTACCACCTTCGAGAAGTATGGGTCCATATTTAGCGTACGAATTAGATGCTCTTAGGAAACAGCAAAAATCGTAATGATCATGGGAAAACTAATTCTGCTCAACATTCTAATCTGTATGTTTCTTCCACAGGCTGCCAAATAGTAGAAATCTGAATCACTTTGAGAATGCACTGCATCAAAAAACGCCGAGGCCAGGGTAAGGTATCTGCTATGGCATTACTTTGTACTATTAGCTTATTTTTTCTGAAATTATAGCAGAGTGCTTTCCACGTTTCTGATTTTTGTTCTGCTTCAGGGACGATCATATTTGTAACCGTTACTGTGGTGGCAGTCACACAATAACTACACCTCAGCAAAGAGTCACCCGATTGGGCCATTTCCTCAACCAATGGGGTCCAGAAGCGCAAGCTGTTACTGATGTTCCTGTCAAAACAGGTGTAAGTGTTATTTTTTTTCTCTTTGTTTCGATGCAATTTGGTTATTCGGATATTTGAGCTAACTTGCACAATTGCTCTTGTGTTTGGTACTGCTTGTGCTTATAAACTTCTTAGTTATTTATGCTAATTTTAATTTTAAATTGAAGAAAGATGATGACAAGCTTGCGGTCGTCGGATCGGGAAATATCGTCCACACTGTAGTAGAAGAGACGATGGCGCCAAAAATTTCCAAGTTAGAAGTAAGTAATGAAATCTCTTTTCACATTTATTGATCAATTTTAGCCGAACTTTCTGGTTACAATGAATCTGCAATTTTATTCTCGTGAAAAATAGCAGTTTTGGGCTCTTTATTGGCGAAAAACCGTTTCTCACAAAAATATTTTTTTTTCAAATTAGGGAATAAATAATAATTTTTGGAAGTTAGGTCCGAGCAATAGACTGGGTGATCTTACACACCAGTCTAGAAAGGCCGCGCTTTGTCGTAAAAGTTGCGTTTACAGCATCATCTTTTTTGCGTTGTTGACCAACAAAATGTTTATCGAGTTCCACGAACACAATTGTGTTTCAGAGCTGGCTAACACGCTAGAAATCTTTAATCTTTTTTGAATCTAGCTCCTACTGACTATAGAATGATGAAGGGCTAATAAGACTTAGAGACGACTAGGCACGGTTTTTTCAGATCTGCTTTGGAGTGACTGTGCATTGATATTTGTGGCTCTGCTAATGGTGGTGGGTGGTGGAGGGCTCCTTGTGTTAAAACAAATTTAAAGAATATAAAGTATATAGATAGCTTCTAGAGCAGAGGGTTGAAACAATGTTTGGACGAAGGTTTAGCTTATTACTGTACTACTACAGGGTAGTCAGTAGTATCCAAGTAGTAGTATCCAATCCAGTAAGAGTCATGCAAATACCTTAACAATTTAGTGAAGCCCGTATCATTTCATTGGAACGGAGTGACTTCAAATTCTTTGTACTAGTGCTGGATCGAGGAATTTGGAAGGGGAAGTAAGAAGGGAGAGCTGAGAATTGATAATCTTCAGAAACGTGAGGAACGAGGAATGGTATGCTCCAAGCAATGAACTGGAGTGTTCTGAGCGGATACAGACTTGTCGTAGTAATTTATCCACGATTCACCCCCAGTAACAATTCGATCAAAAATACTTGATGACTCTTTACGATAAAGTACAGAAGTTCTCTATAGCACTCCATTCTCACATGGTTCTGTGGTTACGTCAATTTATATCCGTCTTGTACTGATTTTTGTACGACTAAGCCAATCATCAAGAATAGTATGTATGGTACATATCAGCAGATAAGTTGAAAATCTCCACTAACATTCCAACCTTTATTAGGCCATCTTCCAGTACAAATTTCGCCGTTGCCACATTTTATTCCGTAACTATTCTGTTAATCAAATTGAACATATTCCAACATTCCCAAAATGTAGGAATGTTGCTATCAATTGCAACACTTTCAAGGAAGTTAAGTATATTTGCCTATATCACATTTATACAGAACCATGGCCCCAAACATGCTATCATCAGTTATCAGTAATGTTGATGATTGGTGGAAAACGATAAGAGTAAATTAAGAAAAAATGTATGGAGATTTATATCGCTTGTAGTATTCCATATTTAGTCATTTCATACATTGTTAATAATATTAAATTACGAGAAATACTCGACACAAGTTAGGCGTAGTGGTGGTGCTGATAACTTGGCAGCATTAATTATTTTCAATCAGTTTCCAAGTAATCAGACAAGGAATACAATTCAAGGAATTTCTGCACATAGCACCACTACAAAAAAAAACTAAACACACCATTACTTTAATTACTTGTATTATTTCTTTCTTATACCAAGATATATGTATGTATGTCTCATTAGAAACAAGTAATCAAAAAATTAAGGGGAGGCGAGGCTTTAATCTTTTCAAGCTTTAGCATCGCCCGTTCTAGATACTGAAACTTTTGCAGTTTTTTATTTCTATATGGCGAGGAATTGATAATTTTTTGTAGATTGTGTTTGGCCGGGTGTTTTACTCCAGAGGGAGGCAATTTCTTTTGCTTTCTAGTCTTACAAGCTCCTTCTTGAGCTGACGTCTTAAAATGCTGAACAATGGTTCTGGTCCAATGAAGTCCCTGTCAGCGTCTTACGTTGCAAGTTCACTGCCATAACATTTTCTTGGGTATTTGTGAGCCCTAGCTTCTACATCGGGGATATCCTGTTTTTGTAGCCAGTTGTGCCACGCTTATCCGACAGTCTCAAAAAAATTTAAATTCCAACCTATGAGTTGCTAGCGCTTTCAGAACGGTATACATATACAGGCTGATTCATTTTCGACCCTCACCATTGCAATGGCGTATATTATTGAAGATAGACGGTAGGTTTAAATTTTGGCAAAGTTGCTGAAGTTTGTGGTTATTATGATCCCAAAAAGAAAGCAGACTTAGAACAAATGACATTCGAGATTTTTGAAAAAAAACAGAAAAATTTCGTTTTCTTATTTTGCTCCTAACACTAAAAACTAAAGACACATTCCCAAAGCCACTCATCATCAGCTTTGTTATTTCTTATGGGCGCCATATTGGATTTTGACACAGCTACAAAGAGTTTCTTTTTCTGATTTTAACCATGTACACAAAATTTGATGTTGTATGTTAATTGACGAAGAACCTGTTTTGAGATTAGATAAGGTAGCCATGAAATTTCGAACTGTCAATTACTGTTGCTTTAGTAAGGCAAAAATGGCATACACCAACGAAAAGAAACGAGATAGGCTTTAGGCGTATTTTTTATCGATCAAACCGAAATACAACAATAGCAAGTACAAGACATTTTCAATTGTATCCTGAACGACGGCAACCATATCCTACCATTTTTCTAGATTTTGACAGAAATTTAGTCGAATATGGATCGTTTACCAAACCGCGTAATGTTTATGGTCACTGATATTTGTTGTTTGGATGGGCATTTATAAGAAAATCGTCTTATATGCCCAGTAATCTATGCAGCAGTGGCGGCTTGCCATAGGGTCATTTGGTCAATGACATCCCAAAAATTTTGACAATATACAAAGAAATATTAATTATTACGTGTTTTATTAAAATAGGTAATTTCCTCGCAAAAGTCGCAAATATACTTAACTTAAAAACTTAAAATTTATCGGCCGTTCCTCGTATTCCAACCTCCTGAACATTGGGCTCCCAACGCCCGAACCGACCCAAACGTACGAAGTATATAATCTAGTTTGGGTCATAAGCCCACTATTTGAAATCGAATTTAGGTTAATTTCCGATGAAATGTTAGATGGCAGCACAAGTGCGTAGTTGGAAAAGTAGTTTTCGGATTTACCTGTAGTTCATGTGTTTATAATTTATAACAGTAACATGTGTTTTAACCTTGTTTTAACAATCTTCTTTTAGCAAAGTTTATCGAAAGTGCGAGTGTGTTTATAGCGATTTGTTTGTGATCTTTATTGAATCTACCAGATTTTCATTAGATTTTTTTTTCGTTTGAGTTTAGGTATATTACTTTTCTTTTAATTCGATTTAGTTTAGTGTACATTTAGAAAGAAAATAATAAGCAAAGTAATATCTGCATTTTTTTTCTTCAGTGAATTTGTTCTTATCTCAATGTAATACGTTATTGTAATTAAATAAGAGCATATATATTGTTTGGTAATTATTGTCAACCTTTATGCATACTTTCGCGCATAAAGACATTTAACGTCGATTATTTACTTTAAAAACAAATATGCGATTTTAACGAATGTGTTATTCAACACTTTTCCACTGCTAAAGAACGAAGAATGGACCTCCAGTTTAAGATATTTAAGGCGGAATTTAAAGGTAAAATATTTATATTTTTTAAGTAGGTATGCCTGTTTTTTAAATATATTTTTGACCTCCCAGTATAATTGACCACGAGCCGCTACTGCTATGCAGAGACATTAAATGGGGGGAAATATTTAAATTTCCTTCAAACGTATATACATATATAGACAACTTCTTAGACAACATTCCATTAAACCAATTACAACATTTGTGGTGGCAACAAGATGGCGGCGGCGCACCAGCTCACAATGCGGCAATTGTACCAAACTACTTAGATCAAGAGTTTCCTAACCCCTGGATTAGAAGCGGTGGAGTTGTTCGAGATAGACTCGAAAATGTCTTCAACGTAATTCCCAGAAGAAGCATCCAAAAAGCAGTTCAAACAGCCCGAAAATGTGCACGATTGTGCATTATTGAAAATGGCGACATATTGTCACGGTCCTCTTTAGTGTAATTCTTAGTTTATTATATTTCTTAAAGTTTCGCTCTGTCTCGGCGGACCTCGTTAATAACCTAATTTTTAAAATAGACTGATAAAATTTTGCATGCCTGAGATATCTGATGTTATTTCCCATATTATCAATTTTTGCATCAATGAATCTGTTTTCCCTAATCAATGGATGCAAGCTTTAATAAATATATTCCAAAAAAGAGATTTCCCACTGAGTTTAACGACATTACGCCGATTAGTATATTACCAGTCCTATCAAAAATTTTTGGAAAGATAATTGCAACCCAGTTGCGTGAACATCTTGGGATCAATAATCTGCTACCACAATTTCAATCTGGTTTTAGACCAGAATATAGTTGCGAAACTGGATTATTGAAAATTACAGATGACATTGTGCGTGCAAATGACATGGGTAAGGTGACTATACTAGTTGCGCTTGATTTCTCTAGGGCTTTCGATACAATTGATCACTCAATCATGTTGTCTATAATGCATTACATTGGATTAACTGAAAAAGCATGTTTATTAATAAAAGTCTGTGAGGCTGTTCGGTAATACGTCTTCGCCCTTGGTTGTTGGGAATGGGGTAACGCGAGGTTCCATTTTGAGCCCTCTCCTGTTTTCGGTTTATGTATCAAGATTTTGTCATTTTTTGAAGTACTGTTCTGTCCATTTCTATGCTGACGATGCTCAGATCTATATCTCCTGTTATCCGTCAGATATTGCCAGAGTAAGTGCAGAAATAAACGAAGATCTTAGTTCTCTGCCGCAGCAGGCAAAAGAGCATTCCTTGTTTCTTAACTCCGATAAATCAGCAGTCATTGTGTTTGGCAAGAAAAATGCTCGTAGCAGAGTGCTAAACAACATCAAAATCTAAATAGATGGTAGTACGCTACACTGGTCTTTGAAATTTAAGCAAAACGTTTCAAATATAATAAAGCAATGTTACACTAACATAAGAATTATTTATTCTAATCGTTATTTATTTGACAAAAACACTAAAATTATGCTGTGCAATTCTTTAATATTGAGTAAATTTAACTATTGCTGTTCCGTGTATGGGCCGTTTTTAGATCTTGTGGACAGACATAGAATTCAAAGAGTACAAAATTCATGTTTGAGGCTTATCTTCGGAATAAAGAAATGTCAATACATTTCCTTTAAGTTGGATGAGATCCGTTGGCTAAACATGGAGAACCCAAGGAGGTTCTATTCTTTATTTTATAAAATCTTAACATACAAGAGGCCGGGTTACTTGCATGAAAAACTATCTTTCAGAACTGATGTTCATAACCTGAACCTGAGGTTCAGAGGTCTATTAACACCGCCACTCCATTCTTCACAACATGTTAAGAAAATGTTTTACCTATAGCATTACACAAGCGTATAGCCAATGCTACAATGAATATCAGTCTGAGAATACCAGAATTTCTAAGACTACTATTTTTCTTAAGTTATTTGGGCAGCAGTGTACCGGCGGATGCAGTCGGCCTTAGCTTCTTCCTTCTTTCTTTCCTCTCTTTTTTTTGTATTAGCCATTGTTTGTTAATTTTTTTTACGTTTATGGATTATCTTGTTTTGTTGGTGGTACTGTTTACTGGTTGGTTGGAAGAGCAGTCATGGTACGTTTTGCTCGCGCTCCATGCCTGAAACCCACCTTTTTCCAATTTTTATATTGTTTTATTTTTATTTTTGTTTTTATGTATGTATCTATACTATATATTACTGGAAATAAAGGCACTATTATTATTATTATTATAACTTTCTTCATATTATTTTTAGCAATATCAAGTTTTATTTTCAAGATGTGACACATGGTTGAAATCGGAAAAAGAAAATCTTTCTAACTGTGCCAAAATCCAATATGGCACCCATAAGAAATAATAAAGTTGATAATGACCTGACGAAAACAAAAGTCGTATAAAAATTTCAAGTACGCCATTAGATAGAAGAGCAAAAGTGGCTTTGCGAATGTCTCTTTAGTGTTTCTCTTCTAGGCAAAATAAAAGTGCTACAAGCAAAATAAAAAAATATTTTTCCGCTTTTTTTCAAAAATCTCATTTGTTGTAAGTCTACTTTCTTTTCTGGACCATAATAACCACATATTGGCAGTGGTGAGGATCGAAAATGAATCAGCTGGTATATAAATGTTTGCGCTTTTGAAGCTCTTATTTAGGGTTTCTCGGACGCAACGATTTATTTCCGCCTGAAAATTTGTTGGAGCCACTCCTAAAGCTCTAGACAGATTAGTTGTTGATATATTTATGTAATATATGCCAACGAGACTTTTCGAATACAATGTGATCACCTCACACTAACAAAAGAAATTCAGTAGAAATTACAACGGCATAATTAATGGATTTTATTTCTTTAAATACAATAACTGTTACCCCAGTTTGTTTACTTTTTCCTGATTTTCTTCGGTAACGTTGCAGAAAGTAGTGTGAAATCATTTTAAAAACGGATAAGTAAAAAGCTTATGTCCTATATTGCAGTTTGTTTCTAGTTGTTTTTTTTTTTCGCTTTCTACATGATTTTTTGACAACTTTGCAATAACGGACTTAATTTTATACAATTTTATGGTGTTTGGGATATTACTTCGCTGGTATTTTGCTATTACGATTGACCACTTTTTACTGTGTTAAAATCTCCCAACTTCTTATATCAAAATATATTATTTTTATTCAGTTATATTTATAGATGCTGGGACATCAATAACACTTAAAAAATTATACTTAACTTCTAATCCATCAATGAGTGTCATATTTAACCAAATTATCGTGGTGTACGTAAACGGATACGTATTGTTAACAAGATATCTGAACAGAAATCGCATTTTTCTCGCTAATCCTAAGGGATTACCTTTCAACAACAAATAAGCATAGTTAGCATCGAATCGTGTGCTGTATGACACGCTCGCATTTCATTACTAAATTACACAATAATCATCATGTTCAATAGCACGTCACATTATAGTCAAATTTTTCAACAAATGAGAATCTCGATTTAATGGCAGATGATTATTAATATAATCCCGATAATTTTAGTCTATCTTAAGTATCATGTTTTGATATTTCCATTACTTTGTTATTGTCGTTATTTAATTATTTTACACACATAAATCTGTAAAATATTCTTAGTAATTCTACCTAATATTACAACATATCATACACAGAGTACTAACATTAATCTTGACATGCTTTTAATTAGAGTACAGAGAAAGTTGTGAGAGATGGACGGAAGTCGTCTACACTAGAAAGTAAAAGAGGATCGACTGCGCCAAGCGAGAAGAGAAAATCTTCACTCCAGAAAATATGTAAGTGAATTTATCACTTTTGATTCAACTGATAGATATTTAACAAGATATATTCTAGCTGGAACAAATTTGAAGCAAGGTAGTGCAGAAGCTGTAAGCAACGACAAACGTAAGTATCATGCTTAATTATGATGTAGTATTATAGCTGCCAAAATAAACATGATAAAGGTCTTATTAACTGATTAATAAGGTAACCAGTTTATCGAGTTCCTAACATGCTAATCTTGATGCAATTTTAACGATATACTTCAAAACGGGAAGTTGTGTTTCTAATCTAACTGTCTAACTGACAGAACAAGATTGGAGGAAACAGATCTGTCTCCAAATACAGAAAATAGCAAGAATGGAAGTATATTTTGTTGGTAGATAACACCAGATTAACTTTGAAATGTCCATATCTCGCTGTACTCGCATCTAGCAGAAAATCTATTGGTGGTACCTCAAGGACAGTCTAGCACAAAGGATATATCATAAAACAAAGACTAATAAAGACTGAATATTATCGAAAAGCGTTATTGAAAATGTTAAGATATTTAACTCATTTACAGGAAATAATATTGTTTTAAGAATAGACTGTAGTATCATTGAACGCAAAGCAATACAAAACCACATTATACAGAGCTTTCATTTAGAATAAAAACCTGATCTGATCTCTGACGTAAGATGTATATATAATATGTTGGTAAATTAAAGAATATCCGTAAGCTATCTAACCGGTCTAACCTGACAGTTGCAAGGTTTATATTTGACAGTTTTTATACGCTTCTGTTTGCCTCGTTGTTTTCATTTTTATTTTATTTCTGCATTTTCGTTAATTACCGTTTTGTTAATTCATTCATAATTTGTAAAATTTTAATTGTCAATATATGTAAATAAATACTTCTGGGGGAATTTTATTTTTAAATATGTATTACCATACTGTTAAATCGGTTGCATATCTAAAAGAGGTCACGTGGGTTTTGGTATTAAATGAAAGCACTGTACATTAATATCGCAACGAGATAGTTACGACCAGAATCCTGTTAGAAGCCATTTTTAAATATTATAACAAAAAAATAACGCGAGATTTACTTATAAGAACTGTTGTGGTTAAAAAAAACGAGAAAATAGCTAATAGCGAACACAGAGCTGCAATTAATGTAGCCAATTCATAATTATCCAGCCTCAAAATAATTCATGTAGTGGGAGACTACGAGGCAATCCAGCTGCCTTATCCAAATCAGTATTACAACCATGTAACTTGCAGCCACATTACACATTCAAAGCCAGAAAAGAACTAACTAGATTCACCAACAGACACTGCCACTTCACACAATAATCAGTGTAAAAATACTAGCATACCAATATGGCCCAAGTCCACTAGAAAGAAATGAACACGCAAAAGTCAATTGAGGCATGACCATTCATGCAGACCAATAAACAAAATTTAGTCAATTAACCATAATAATTATAGAAAAATCGAAAAAGCAGGCTACAAAGGTAGAAATACTTTCAATCTGCAGTAGGATCTAAAAACAAAACGGCAAAACACAGATTCTACTAGTACAGGTCTAGAAATAAATTATAGTTTATGTAATAGCTTCGTTGTTTGTTAAGTCAAAAATTAAATAGACGTGAGGTAGTATTCTGAAAAGATGCGAAGATCTTAACTGGCAAAAATAATGGTTTTTCTAAAAACACGCCAATTTAGAGCAGTCAGATAGTAAATACATAGTAGCGAATGATAAACTTGAAAGAAGAAACTGTATATCGCTAAACGATGTAGGTATGTATATAAACGATGCGGATACAGGAACATGATGACTTTTAATAAAAAATTAAAACTATTGATCTATTGTCCATCTACTTCGTCTTTGCTGAAGAGAAGTTCCATGGATGCAGCATTTTTAAAGACTTCTATTGACGGTTGGCTAGGTACTAATTGTAAGACAAAATTGTGAATTGATATGTTAAAATTATAATAATAAAATGATGGTGAACGATATAAATTCAGATTAATAATGGAAAGATGTATGTTAGGTATTCTACTGATTAAAATGGGATTTATTACAATGGAATAGGATAGGACGTCAGAAACTGTTATTAAAGAACAATAACAATATAGACTATGAGTTAGCAATTGCAAAAAAAATAAATTGTTCAATAAAAACCTGCAACTATAATAGTTATAAGTGTCAGTTGCGGAAAATTCAAATGAAACTTTGCATACAATCAAAGTACCTACTTATACAGTGCTATTATTTTATTATGCAACATATCCCTATGTTGCATTTTAAACTAATCGAGTCAAAGCATTATACGATAGGCAACCCATTATACATACTATCCTAGCGTCAACAATAATTATTGTTTAGTTTCAATTGAAATACGTCAAATATTCTTTCGCGTTTCAAACTAATTTGCAGTACTTTTTTATACTCTTCTGAGTTGTGTTTTAAGGGAAAAATGCAAGTGTGTTTAAACTCTAAAAACAGACAAAGAGTAGGTCATTAAATTTATTGGTATACATAAGGAATTAAATGTTTCATTGTTTTTATTATAAGTATTTTTCAAAATGACCCCCTTCTTGTTCTAAACAATAACCTAACCGATAATAAAAATGTCGTATAGAATAGGTTATTTCATTTGGTGATGCTCTGAGATTATTGCATACATTTGTGAAAGTGTTGTAACTTAAATAATGGCACAATAGGCATAATAATAATAATAATATTTGACGTATTTCAAGTGACACTAAACAATAATTATTCTTGACGTTAGGGTAGTATGTATAATGGGCTGCCTATCGTATAATGCTTTGACTCGATTATTTTAAAATGCAACATAGTAAAATAATAGCACTGTATATTGCAAGTCTAGTGTATGCAATAAAACAGCAGATACGCCTACACATCAGAATGTTGTATGTGTACAACGTATTTTTCCTTAACTACGATTTATAACTTCAATGTTGCATAATTTGAAATTTATCAATGAAACTAAGCCTAAGAATTGGAGGTGTTAAAATATATTTTAAATCAATTCTTATGGTTGATTTTGCAGGCTGTAATGTATCGGACTATAGTTGTAATTTTGCTAACAAACAACAATAATTTTCAACAATTTTTAATTAACAAAGTAGTCATATGTAAATGTAAACTCTACATCTGGATATTGATCTGTAAATTTTTGTACATACTGGCTCTTCATTATTTGTTGTAACATGAGACATATGCAACCAACATGACAGATTGATAGTACTTCAACACAAGTATCCCTACATATGTATGTACATATATCGGCAACCAACTTTATTCTATACTCCTTGCAATATAGTATAATGGCGTGATAGATTCAATCGGGTACATAGGGTAAAAGTACCGGTTGCGGCCACATAAATGTTATAATTTTCTAGCTACCTTTTATAAATACCGACCTTAAACTGGTCCTGGGCTTCTGCATTGATTAAACAATACAAACATTCATAAAAATACTTCAAAAGACAAGAATAGAAGATAAATAATGAACGAAACGATTTTCACCATTTTCGGCTAGAAAACTACCAATTCAGGTCTAGTTGAGGCCATATGTAATTGAAGTTTGAAGTTGAAAAAAATGAATAAACATCAAAATAATAAATGTTTATTACATTAACTGATACACTCATAACAAAATATATAAATAAATTCAATTAAGTATAAAACAAAATAACAAAAGAATATGGAATAAAATAAAGAACAAATAAAAATATAAGAAACCAAATTTTATATCCCTTAAAACTATTCCATTTCTGGTACAGCAAAGACACCTCTAGAATTAATCTAGATGGGCTCATTAATAATTTGAACTATGTCGTCTTTTTTGTAGGTAATTTCATCTTTTTGATATGGCCACTTCCAATTATTAAGAGCTTTTGTCATTGTACTGATAGTATATTCTTCAGCTCATATTTTGCAATTTTTCCAGGATAATGATTGTGCTCAAACTTTACGATAACGTATAAATTTTCAGTTAATTCCGTATCCATTATATCGTACACAGTATTTTTAAACCATTTTCTAATTTTTTCCTCGGTCACAGCAGCACGTGCCTTACTAATATGCCTAGTCAGAACGTTTTACAGATAGTTCCGGATGACGAGTCGTAAATGGTTTGAAGCATTTATGTACGAGTCGTCATCCGGAAGATTATTCGTAAACGGCGTTTCTGTTTGTTCTCATTTAATATCTTTTGTGCCGAATAACAAAGACCATTTTTAGTAATGGGGAAGCCCTTGGAACATGGTTCCTGTATCCATTCACATAACGCAGATTCTGTTTCATCACCTAATACACCATTTGTCCCCACCTTTCCAAACGTTTCAGGCTGCGTACTAGATAATTTGTACCTGAAAGTACTTCTGGGAACTGTGAATGTTTTGGAATCTTTTAAAACTGTCATTCCACCTCTGACAGCCTCCAAGGCATTTTTTAGTTGTTCGGGAGTGAAATTAAATAATTTTTTTTTCTTTTACTTAAGCGATTTTTTGAGCTTTTGGCATTGTATTCCTAGAAAAGAAGTAAAAAGTCAGTACACTTTAATGCACCTACGTTTTAAAACATTGTGGCCTGAGCAGCCACAAGTAAAAAATATATATGTATGTAACTGAATCAATTCCGGCCACGGTGGCAGCTACTATAAATTCCTTGGCCGCAACTGAATATGTATAAAAATGTCTACACCGATTCCGGTCATTTCAGTCTTGATTAAAATAAATAAAACAAGTTAGCTTTTTAGTTGAAAATAAAATCTTTAATAATATCTAATTACTGTAAATACATTAATTGTTGACTATTGTAATTATAGACTAGTAGCACCACTTAGCGAAAAATTGTTTACCTATTATTAAAATATTTCAAATTTGACGGTTAAAGTTTATGATTGACCTTCATCAACATTGTTTGCTTACAAAATTGGCAGCAAATGGTGAGATGGCCGCAGCCGGTACTTCTACCCTACATGCATACATCTGCCAAAATTTCAAATTTCTCAAGACACTAATCAGATGACTAACTTCATATCCTCCTCCACTCAACTATACCAGTGAGCTAAAGTATTCTTTACTGAATTCCTTTATAGAAATCTTTTATTTGGATTGAGCTTCCTAGATAAATTAAATGCATTAATTACGAGGATCGTTCGATAATTACATGACTTAACACAGAGATGATGCGAATTCTGAGCAATCTTGCTTGCCATTCTGCAGAACAATCCCTTAATGGGTTAAATCTGACAGTGGAGACTGATCTGTCGCTTAGTCATTGTTTCATAGAACGCCTAAGTGAACGTCTCTTGTGATTTTATAAAAATTGAAAAAACTTTCATTTAATAGGTTTAACATCAACCAAAATTAAAGCAGAACTGGATCCAACACTATTGGAGTTCGTTCCTTCGGTTTCAATGATAAAAAAAACTACTGCCTACTGCCCCGGATATGATTGAAGGTACACCGTATCCTGTTGGATGACCGTTGAATAATAATGCACGAGATAGCAGACATACTGGGTATCTAAAATGACAGTGAGCACAGAATTTTGGCTAAAGAATTGAAAATGAAAAAATTCTCGACGCATTGAGCGTAGTGGTTACTCACATTGGAGTAGAAACTGAATCGTTTGAGTGTTTCTGACGAGCTTTTGACACGTGTTCGCCTCAATCAGAAAGACTTTTTCCACCATTTGCTAATCGTCGACGAAACTTGGGTCCACCATTATACTCCCGAAAACGAAGAACAATTCAAAAAATCGACACACAAATGTTTACCGCCATCAAAGAAACCAAAATCATTTTTTTTTCCGCAGGGTAGGTTATAGCAACTGTATTTTGGGATTCTTGTGGAATTAGCTTGGTCGACTTGTTAAGTCAAATACTTATCGCACGATCCTCCTACTATGTTTCCAAATAGAAGTTTAACTGCCACATTTTAATACCAGCGCTCTATATATAATGGAAATAATCTTCTTTTCTTCTGGTAGTTAATTTCCCAAATATGCACATATGGTCTCGTCAATAAGAATGATTTTGCCTAGCTTTATTTTCAACTGCTACTTCCTCAATAGTAATTCAGGTAAATTTCTTACTTGCAAACTTATGTCATCCTCTTCAATCTCTGATTTACCAGAAAAATGGCTATATGCTAGTAGAGCTGCAAATGTAGTTTTTTGGCTTAGCAGAACTAACTACGTCATTCTTATACATCGTACTTTTGCTACAATATTAATTACTTGACAGCAATTGATTTCAATATTTTATCCGAAATAAAGGATTCATAACAATCAATGATATTTTATGACCCTATACCATGAGAACAATTGTTAACAAAACTGTTCTATTATCTTGACTAACAACCTTAGGAACACTTTTTTTTAACACAAACTGTTGACAGCACAGATATATAGAAATCTATCACCAATCATGGCTATTGATGGTTTCTCTATGGTCTATCTTACTTACAATTAGATTACGTTGAATTTGGTAACACTTAGCTAGTTCGTACAACAAATGTATTTTCTAGCCCTTTTCCCCTATTTGTTTGTATTAGCTGATAACAGAATATAACGTACGACCAGAGCATTTTTTTGTTTTTCCTGAAATATAACACCATATTGATGTATCCTTTTTATGTTGGTAACTTACCTCGTTTAGTTATACATACGTCCCGACACCAAGGAGACAAACTTATTGCATTTGTTTTAAATCTAAACCTAATTTTTCTATTAATAGGACGATCGACAGCTTCCACGAAAAAGGAAAGGCGTTCCTCGGCAGGAAGTGTCATAAAGGAGTATAAACTAATTAATATATATAAAAAATATCGCATTTAACTTTTCGATTTAATCCTTTAGGAGCAGTGGAACTGCGCCTGGTCAGATTCCAGAAGAAACTCCGTCTGAGGTGGCAAAAGAAGAGGAAACCGTTTCTGTTAAACAAGCCCCTAGACAGTCAGTAAATCAACAGGGACCGCCAGCGACTGAGGATGGAGAGGAAACTACCGCTTCAGAAGCTCCTGCTGAGGAGCCGGCTCCAGCAACAGAAGAATAAAAAATTATATTAGGCATGGAAATTGTTGGTAAATAGATTTTCGGAATTGCAAGGATATGAAAATATGATTTAGGTGTCTAAAATATTTAAAAAGAAAACAGATATTAAAAATATCAAATAAAACATATTTTATTATTATTATTTATTATGTATAAAGGTAGACATTTAAATATTTATCCACTAGGACAATACGTGTATGCTTTCGGCGGTACAGCACGCAATTCATCAGGTGCAATCGCTCTGAAAGCAGCGTCCGTAATAATCGAAATGCTGTAATTGAAGAAGGGATTCAACACCGGAATTTGTACAGAAAATATGTACTGATTATCGTTTGGATGTAGTACAGTTGCGACCGTGTCGCTCCTACTAGTACCAGTTACGTCATAAAAGATGTTTAGATCCACAATAAACCCGTTTAACGCGCCATTGATATCACACGGAAGTGTCCACCGGAAAAATCCTGATCCGACGTATCTCGCGCAGTCCTCCATCTCAAATCTAGATGTCAAATCTATAATGGGGCCAGGAGCTGAGAACAAAATTAAAAAATCGCTATCACCAAGTACAAATCAGAAGCAATTACATCTAATGCTTACCTCCAGGTAGGGTATTGACGATAATCATTTGGGTTCTTATCTCAAACCCGAGAGTGTATACAATTATTAACGAAAACTGGTATCTGAAGTTAGGTAAAGCATCAGTAAGCGTGAAAGTTTCTTGGGATCTCGGAAGCGTGAAATTCTCCGCGAAATTCCGCTTGACGTCACAGCTTTCTGGCAGAAAATGATTCGGTCCAACTGTGGTCACTTCAACTTTAAAATGGGAAATAACGCTTCCAACGCCTCCTCTTGGTATTTCCCAAGATATAGTGATCTCATTAGAAGTCACATCACCAATTTCAAGGAACAAAGGAGTTATCTCAACTAAAAATAAAAAAAATTGTTTAACATCTTAATTAATTAGGTAGTAACGCACCTGTAAGGAACTCAAATATTTCGCTCAGTTCTGATTCCTGGCCACCTATCCATTGTGCTTTACATTTATAGAAAGTGTCCTGGGTAAGTTCAGTTAATTTAATTTCGAATATCCTCTCCACATTATCTTCAATTGGGATGATCGCATCGATATGAGCTTCGCTGCCGAATGATTCGTCACAGATTATTCTCAATTCCTTGAGAGGGCAACTGTTTTCAGCAAAAGGTGTAGCTTCCAGTTTAATATCTGCACTGAATAAACTGGGTATCGTTCTAACGTGTTTTGGTGCATCGTGAACTAAGGTAGGATAAAATGAGATTATTATGTTGACACATAATATAGAGAAGCTTTCGTACCAACTTCCAGTGCGTTGAATCTTACCACTGTAGGAACACCTACCATGTCATCGTAGTGGGGAGTGATACGCAATAAGTAATTAGCGCATGGGGAAAACCGCCATTCCACGTAGATTTCTTTAGTTACTACTGATTCGATTAGTAATCCAGTACTGTCAAAAATATCTACTACGTATATTAGGGGACAATTTCCGGAATGATGCGGTGGAGCCCACCATATTAGGAGGTTATTTTCCACAGCTATATCTTCCACTGCCCCTAAAGCTATAAACAAAATTAATATTCTTAATTAATAAAAAAAAATATTTTACGCAGTCGTACCATCTAAACCGACAAAAATTGATGTTTTGAAAGGATTACCAATAACCATATCTTGTTGCAAAACAGGTGTAATTGTGATATTATTTGTTGAGCATGCAACAGCCTCGAGAACTACAGAATTTTCAATTGTAACGGAAAGAATTGGTTCGTTATCAATGACATGAATTATATCGTAAATCACCAAACAATCTCCAGCAACAGCTGCCGTCCAGCTTAGCTTCAATTCGGAATTATTTATTTCATATTCTATGCTAGTTATCTCTTCGATAACTAAAATTATACACATTTTAGCCAAAATATAACCAAAAGCAGTACATACATACATCTTGGTGTTCCAATTCCTTCGACGGCATTAGTTTCAGAAACAGATTTTGTCAGGACATCTACAACTTTGACATGAGACTTGTAACTCCGACATGGTTGCATGTCAAATTCAATCGATGTTTCCGAAGTTTCCACCTCCTTAATGATTGTTTCATTTTCGTCGATAACAGTTACGCGATAAGACAGCTCGCAGACACCAGCTTCCTGTGGTCTCTCCCATGTTAGAGTGCCTTGATGCTTAACCAAATTCGTGACCGGATTTACTCCTGTTGAAAGATCTTGATAAATCTCGATTTATTATTATTAAAAGTGAAAACTCACGGAACAAATTTGCGGTATTCTTCTCAGTTAATGTTAATCCTTTGCGTCCCTTTGGTGATATTGGTGTTACGGATACTTCAAACTTAGAGCATGGCTTAATATCTATAACCGCTTCTAGATTTGTATCTGAGGTTCTTGCCTCAAACGTATGTTGCTCGTCATCAAAACGAATACTGACGAGATATTCTAGAACGCAGTTTCCGGTATACGTTGGTTTGTCCCAGTTTATTTGCAGGGCGCCGTCGGATATTTGATCTACTTTTAAGTTTGTTACCTCTGATAAATCTGAAAACATAAAAAATTATGCGTCAGTGTTGACTATTTAGGATGATAGTATTTTATCTAATCCAAAGAAATATTCACAGAAGTGATGCGCAAAAGGCATGATCAAGCTCAAGATTATTTTTTATGAATCACGACTTGAATGCATTTTCAAATTCTATCTGCATTAAATGGGATGGTAGCCAAACGAAGTTGGCCATCAGAATAATAAAATAATATTGCTGCCATTTGCTCTGCTACTACGACTGTCCTACAAATTTTGCAGAGCATTCAAGTAAGGGTAGGCAGCAAGGTATCCAAATATGTATGTCTTCTGTACCAGTAGACCTTGTAGATACTACCCTCGGTATTATGACAGTTTGTCGCAACTGTGTCATCAAAAGGAACTGGACCATTCGGTTGGTGATCTAAAACTTTTGAAGCAGTAAGTCTAACACATTCTACGAGAATCGTTCGAATTAGTACCAACCGAAATTAAAGCAAAACAGGATTCAATACTATTGGAGACCGCTTCTTCGTTTCCAATGATAAGAAACTGGGTTGCAGAATTTAAACGTGGTCGTACGAGCACAAATGATGCAGTCGTGGCGCACGTCCAAAAACAAACAAAGTCCACCCTACCTTCTTGATTGACCATCGAGCAAAAGTGCGCGAAATACCAGACATAGTAGGCATCTCAAATGACAGTGTGCACGGAATTTTGATTAAAGAATTCTAAATGAGAAAATACTCAGTTTGTTGGGTGCTACGATTGCTCACACTGAAGCAAAAACTGAATCGTTTGAGTGTTTCTCGCGACCTTTTGACACGTTTTCGCAGCAAACCGAAAGACCTTTTGCACCGTTTTGTAACCCTCGATGGAACTTGAATCCACCAGAAACCAAACAACAATCCAAACAATAGACACACAAAGTTTGTCCGCCATCAAAGAAGGCAAAAACGGTTTTGTCAGCAGGAATGGTTATGGCAAAAGCATTTTGGGATTATCATGCAATTACCTTTATCAACTACTTAGGCAAGAGGAAAATCAAAGAGAAACGGCCTCATTTGGCGAAGAAGAAAGCGCTTTTCCATCAGGGTAAAGCCTGCAATTGCAGTGGCAAATATTCATGAATTACGATTTGAATTGGTGCCTCATTCGCTCTATTCTCCAAATATGGCTCCAAGCGATTATTTGTTTCCAAACCTGAAAATATAGCCTCGGCGGAAGAAGAGTTTACAGTGAAGATGAAGGAAATCACATTGAAAAGCAAAAGGTGGTGGCCTTTTAGAGAGCTCCGTAAATATCTAAAAGAAAGAGGTCGGCATTAATGCTTTGAAAGAAAATAATCTGTTGAGAGATTCTAACTTTTATACCAAATTTATAAATGCTGAATTAGCTTGTTGGTTTCCTTTCAAAGCAGTTGCTAAAATTCTATTGGGCAGAGAAAAAGATGATAATTACGTTGCTATTGTGAATGATATTTACCAATTTTCCGTGAACAAGGTTACTGGAACCTCTCATGGAAAACTACTGCTGAGATCTTTTTAGAAAGAAGAAGCCAATAATCACGACCAAAAAAAGATTATTTATCAGATATTTCAAAATTGCACTAATTCGTGCATAATTTACTTTAAAAATTCTAGACACTAATTGTAAGTATATGATATATAAAATAGTACAAACCTATATCCACCTCAACAACATAATAATTAGAGGGACTTATTACTTGGCTATTACGCTCAATTCCAAAAACGGTAACTGTGTTATTGGCACAATTTGTCTTCGAAATAGTGTAAGACGTCAGCTCAGTTTCATATTTAAGGCTATTTTCACCGTCAAAGTTGCTAATCGAATAAACAACATTGCAAAGCCCTTTCAAAATTGGTGCCCAAGATACTAACAACCCTGCTTCAACTTCTGCAACTGTAAGGCCCTCAACACGTGGAAGATCTGGAATTAAAAATAATATTTGTAACAGAATCAATTTTAAAACAGCATTAATTTTGTAGGTACCATTTATGTCAATATCTACGAATATGCTGGAGGGTGGACCTATGAGAGAGCCCGCTATTGCAGATATTCTAACTTCATTATGGCTGCAAGGAATTCTATTCATATAAACAAGGGGTAGTTGTATCCAGCTTGCGCTTTGACCTTCCTGTGTTATATGTTCGATTTGGTACTCGATAGCACAACGACCGACCACAACTGGCTCCCAATGTACAAGGAAACTGTTATCGTCTAAATTGGCTACAATGTTTTCAACTTGGCCGGGCTCTAGAAAAGTGAGAGGTTAATTTTGGGGCCTTTTTTAAAAATAAAACGATAAATTACTAGCGCTTGATGACGTTATAGTTGCTTCAATTGTTTCTCCTGTAGTCTCATCAATTATAGCTTGTAGTACAACTAAGTTTTCGGCGCAATGGTATGTTGGGAAGTCGTATGTGGTATCGGATAAAACAACTGTACCTTCAAGAACTCCATCAATATGATATCTTAACTTATACTGAACGTCACAAATCCCAATAACGAGTGGAGACCAAGATACTGCGATCTCGTCATTAATTTCAGTAATTTGTAAATTCTCTACCTGACCAATATCTATAAGGTACGAATTATTTTAACTTAAAACTTCTACAAATATCTAAAAGCATTTGCTTACTTGAAGCTGTCGCTATGTAATTAATTCTGAGAGTATTCACTGCAGTATCGTCAACTATCGACGTTACAGTGACGGTATATTCCTCGCATGGCACAAAATCAGCTTGAAGGAAACGGTCTCTTGTGGAAAATTCTTCTTGATTACCACTATTACTTTTGATAGTCACCATATATATCACTTTACAATAAGCATTATCTTGACTTTCCATCCACTCGATTCTTCCATTATCGATACGCAAATCTTGAATACCACCAACATTTGCGGCAGTTTCCGCAACAAAATATGCAGCTTTCGATGCACCAGAACCACGATCATCAACTGGTGTAACTGTTAAAATAACAAAAGCGCATGGTGGTATAGCTTCAACTTCGAAAATATGCGAGTTCAGTTGAGTGGAAATTTCAGTATGGAATCTATCGGAAATGCTGAGACTTAGATGGTATTCTACATCTTTACAGACGACGGCGTCTTCTGGTCTTGACCAAGTTGCGCTTAAACTATTGCCGTCGCGAGTGAAATCCAAATTTTCCACTTGTAGATCATCTGTGTTCCGAAAAATTAGAGGCAATACTACTAAAAATAAAGAAATCATTACCACTGATCCCAGTTATAATCGTTTCGGTGACTGAATCTGTTGTATCAGCTCCGGTACGACATATAGGCTCCAGGATGAAGGTATGTTCCACACAAGATGTGAAAGGAAACACCATATAGGTACCATCCGTGTATCGATTAGATTGTTCTACTCCTTGTATACGATGAATTACTTGGTACATGATAAAGCAATTTGGAATTATTATTACAGGTGTCCATGACACGTGTATCCCAGCAGATGTAGCGACAATTGTAAGTTTTGGTGGTTCAATTTGATCTATAAAATTGGTAATCATTAGAGAGGATCTACTAAAATATATTAAAGACGTACTAGTTGAAATTCCGCCTATTATGAAGGCTAAAATTATTAATGTAACCTGAAAATTTAAAAGCCTGTTAGTACTTAAGATATCAACCAAAATATGTGAGTAATAAATACAACAAATTTAAATTATAAAATTAAGATTTTTAAAAGAAAACTTACCCTCATCTTCCTGGTATAATCATCCCAAAACTATATCAAAATTGAAAATATATACTCGTTTTGCTAAGGCATATTTTATCTCATCTCAGATATTTCTGGATTATGGAACGATTATAACATTAAGGATTTTATTGTATCTAGATAAACATCCGAATACTAATTAGGTCAATTTTGTATACAATCAACTGAATTTAGTCTCGGTAAGTTACCAGTTTATTTGTTGCTAATCTTATGGTCTTTAGGATTTTCACAACAAAGCTTTAAAGACAGATTTACATTGGTGTTAAGCAAGACTTATAGAATAAGTCATAATCATTCATATCCTTCCACACTGAAATGTTACCACAACCTAATGTAATTAGTAATTTCTAGAAATACTAAATTCGCAATTGCACATTTTCATTTTTGTATTAATCACTATATTTTCTAGTTTGCCATGTTAGAAAAACTTATATTTATTGATAACGATCTAATCTAAGTTGGCATAAAATTGGCAGTCTGAAGCAGCTTTGTCTAACTAATGCAGACCGCAATCAGATGTAGCAGTTTCATCTTTGCGGATTGTACCTAAACCCTCATACAAGTAAATTCTGTGCAGACTTACTCCAATGAAGGAAAACCAACATTGTTCTAGTACACCAGGAAGGTGTGAGCTGAATTTTTGTAAAGAATTTGACCTTCCGCAGATTGGTGATTAAAATTACCTTTATGTAATCCTATTAAGGAATAAGATGTTTTTGATGATGGCTTTATTTCAAAAGCATCTTACTGCAGCAGTATACTGGAAGATGGTAATGGTAATTCAAATTGTGCTTTCCAAAGTTCTATGGATACTGAGACTTTCCCAGACTTTGATATTGGCTACGATGCTCTGAAATACCCCAGATATGTCATAAGTCCACGATTTGAAGCAATATATTTCATTTTCAGAAAAGAGGCCATTGATAATGATAATGGAGAGCAAGCGCCTGAATATGGTTTTTTTGAAGACGCTCATATCATTTAAACGCCCAGAAAGATGGTTGTACAACTATAGACCAGGTACTGGTCATTGCGCTGTTGACACCGTGGTAGGGAATTGTGTAGTGGGTTTGAATTCCGCGTCTTATAGTGTTGTACATCGCTGTGGGTGAGCAAGTCATTACAGTTATGGATATATACGCAGGAAGCAAGAATGTAGCAGAATAAGTACATATATTGAGATTATCTGCAGCTTGTTCTGGAGTTATTTCTCATTATCGCTCTAACTGCTTTTTTTGTAGTAATATCGCCATAGAAAGACATCGTAGGTAGCTCTCGAGTGGAAGACCTTCAAATATGCTAGGCACGCAGCTTCTTTTTCTACCACTTTATCAATCCTGCGAATGGCATAGTCTGATCTTGCCAGATGTGACCGCATGTTCTGTATGTCTTCTTTGCATGATCCAATATCCGGCGAGGCGAAATATCTGGGTATAATCTTGGACGCCAAATTGACGTACAAATCACACCTGGAACAAGTGACAAACAAAGCGATGAGATCCTTTTGGGCCTGCAGAGCAATGTTTGACAAAACGTGGGGGCCTGAAACCTAGAATGGTACATTGTACATTAAGGTCATAACACCCTCCATAACTTACGCTTCAATGGTCTGGTGGCATAAAGCCAGCCTAGGGTATGCGGTAAGTGCTCTGAGCAAAGTTCAGAGGATTGCCTGTCTGGGCATCACGGGGGCCATGTCCTCGACGCCGACGGCGGCCATGTTACAATGTAGTGGATGCAAGGGCCTCACTAGCAGAACCGGTGACCATACTGACATCTTCACCTACATCGAAAATACCACTGTCCGTTAGGCCGGACGGCGTCCCACCCATCTTTAATTTCACCAGAACCAACAAAGTACAGTATAAAGTAGTTATCACCACCAGAGAGACTGCCATAACCGACATCCGCAAACACAAGCAAGAGCTTCAACGTTGGTTTGTAGATGCCTCCAAAACGCCAAATGCCACGGGCATTGGAATCTGGAAGGACGGGGAGCCGCATGGTGAATCCATCGGCCTGGGGTCCTCTGCTTCCGTTTTCCAGGCCGAAATTATAGCCATTCAGACGTGCGCGGAAGGAATCTTAACCTCCTCGCCCGGGAATAAAGTGGTGGAAATCTTATCGGACAGCCAGGGTGCCCTCAAGGCCCCGCAAGCTGTCAAGTTTTATTCCGTGGTAGTTTTAAACCGCCATAGAAACCTGAAACAACTGGCGGAACTTCACAACGTTACACTAAGATGGGTGCCGGGTCACTCCAAGATTAGGGGGAATGAAATTGCTGACGGGCTAGCCAGAACAGCCAGTGAACGACTACACATAGGTCCGGAACCGATATGTGCAGTTCTTACCCAGACTCTGGACCAGTTCGCACACTTTCTCTCACAGGTGCAACTGGGCTGGAGGGTTTAAACGATATGAGGGCACAATAGGCCTTTTTGGCCGAGCGGCCACTCGGGGTCACCCGTCCATGGGGAAAGAAACTCAACATAGTCAAAAGAGCTCCAAAAACTTGAGCAAACCACCACCAACCACACGGTAGTAAACTGCAGTGATTAGGATTTCTCGACATCTAATTGCAAATTATTTGCCCTAAACCACATAACAGAATTAGCCAGGACATACTCTGCCGTTCCATCGTTCCAAATTAACGATCTTCACTTGCCGTTGTAACACTGGCTGTTCTCTGTTCTGCAAATAACCTCTTACCAATTTATGTGCTTTTTCCCTAACTCCGTAATAGTATAACTGTTCTAATAGAATTTCATGGTCCACACAGTCAAAAGCTTTTGATAGATTACAGCACAGTAGTTTCAGTCGACCCCCTTCGTCCCAGGCTACCGCGCCAATAAGCTCAACATCTACCCTACACTTACATTCTGAGGCCAATACTATACACTTCCCTAGTTCACAGTTAACAGAACAACTTTCTGAGAACTATAGTTTCTCGTAGCTATGCAGCAATTACCTAAGATAACAAGAGTTGGTAGTCATCATTGCAGAATCGTATTCTTTTTTGGATAAGAGTGCACCCAAAATGGTTTGGAATCAGTAATTGAAAATGAAAGAGAGCCTTGTCCGTCGCTATTGCTCCAACACAAGCCACACTCTTATCCTGACAGGAAAAGTCATCTTACCACCAGATGAGCTATTAAACTTAGAATGGTTAATGAAGTTCAAAATTGAACAATCCACGCAAAAGAGAAACAAAATTTTCAAGAAAGATTCTTACAAATTTTATATAAACATAGAGCATAATTGCATTTCACCACTCAAAGAAGACTAAGCCACCAGAAGGACAATGACAAGCACAAGGTGATAAGAATATTGCGTCAGCAATGTTTGTATTGCCCAAGTGACAAATTTATAGATTGTTAGACGACTCAAATACGGACGCTAAACGATATCATCATACTTTCGCTGATTGGATCCTTAAGAGTTTGCCCAAAAAATGATGTCCTCGGACAGATACATTACTAGAATTTCTATGACTAGGACTCAAAAAATATCATTTTTGTTGTTTTGGCTACTTCCGAGTACGAAGCCTAGACGACAATCCGCAAACCTAGGTTAATTTACAATTGACAAATCTTTTGCGACAACACTCTCTTAATCATTTGTTTTGCAGGATATTTTGGGATATCTGTTGGAAGTTGCAAACTTATCAGCGTTGTAATATCTAGAATTAGCTCTATTATATCATTAGTCATATTATGATCTGTCAGTATACATTCATCTTCTGAACTCTGCCTTTAGCAAATTGACTTGCACTCTTGAATTTATTTACCGCGTCACTACTGATGGGCCAATAATCCTAGATAGTAGTGTGGTTTTCAATCAGCGTAAGACTGTCATTGGAAGACATTTATACTAGTCGTTATTTGGATTTTCATATAGCAATCGTTAAAAATTGTAAGAGGCGGAGCCCTTGTTAACGAAAGAGTGATTTGCAATCTGCTGTAGACGCTAGAGAAACTCATAAACGCCTCTCAGCTTGAGCAACAAGAGTGCGTGAAAAATTTGGACCAATATCTAAAAGAGGGATTTCCTTTTAGAAGGAATTCGTTCCTTAATCTTCAAGATACATACTTTATGTTAATGTTGTAGGGGAGAATTGGTAACAGTGAGACGGGAGTAACAATAAGACATTTGTAAAATCTTCCGATATAATTCCCTCACACAGATGACGCATGAGCAACAGATGTTAAAATTTGCAAGAAGTCGGTATAACATAACCAGTTTCAGTGTATGTCTCGCCATAGTTTGGATGGTTGTGAGGTGCTATTGGTTTTCGAGAGGCAAAAGTAATTCTCAACACTCGTTTCTTGATTGGGGCGTTATCAAGCAATATTGTTTAAGTTTTGAATTATTTTGTGAATAGTTCATAGTTTTAGCTTAATGTAAGACCACCTACATTTTTAAATAAACATTTAGGTTAGAATAATTTTTTACTTTTGAAAATTTTGGCGATTTGGTTAACAGTGAAACAACTTAAAGTAGGTAACATTAAGACGTCTCAGTGTTACCCACTAGTTTCTGCGTCTGTCCGTATAGTGTTCTGGCTTAGTGTTTTTTGTTACTGTAGTTACCTATATTTTTTAGATTGTGTTTGGAATAAAAATAACTTTTATTTGCTACCAGGATGCCTAGAAATCCTTCACGTAAAACTAATGTCGGAGCATTTTCTGAAGAGAAAATGAGCAGGGCAGTACAAGCAGTTCTCAATGGGAAAAGTATACGATCTGTGGCAAAAGAGAAGCATTTAAGCTTCCAGACATTAGCACGGTGAGTGAGTAAAAGGACATTGGTACTCACAAGATACCTATTTAACAAAAATTAAAATTTCTGATATGTGAAAAAGCAGAAAGAAAATGCAGATGTATCCATTCGAATGACCCCCAATTACGCAGTAAATTGACTAATGAACAGGAAAATGCGTTAACGAAATATATTATTACAAGCTCTCAAATGTTTTACGGCTTGTCTTTGATAGATTGTCGAAAGCTAGCTTATGAACTAGCGGAAACAAATAATTTGAAAATTCCAGAAACCTGGAATGCAAAGAAGATGGCGGGCATAGAATTGTTTAACTAATAAACTTCAACCGCTAGATGTAGGGGTTTTTCAGCCAATTAGTTTGGCATACAATGCTGCGGTAGATAGTTGCTTAATGCAATACCCAGGAAAACCCATATCTATTTACTATTTATACGGATATATTTACGGATGTGGATTTTTTACCTAGTTCAGTAACCGACAGACCGATTGCTGAAGAACCCGAGCATAAAGCTGGTCATTCGTTCAGCCAGACCACACCTATAGGACTCTAGCACATGAAGGGAATCCACCAAATATAAACGAATTTGTTAACCCAGCTTTGCTTTTTAAATAAATACATAAATACTAAAATGAGCGATTTTCAGGGGGATAACATTTCTTTACTTACTCAGATGCAAGCGAAGAGGACGCATTAGAATTATTAATAGGGAAAAGTCGTGTAAAAAATGAAAATTTTTAGGTAGTGTTCAACATTCAAAATAATATTTACCTGCAATGTGATGCCTTATTTTTTAGGTTAAGCTATCTGTCAATATTTGTAAAACCTAGTTCATAGCTCTCCGTTCGTACGTCTGCGTTTATACGTCAACTGATGAACATTTTTTTGCGGTTCATAGCGTTGCGTTCGTAACATACCTACGTATATTGACGTATGACTTTCCTATACAAACCATTTTGTTGTGACAGGTCTAACCTCACTTTTTTCGTAAACGGATGAACGGACGCGTACAAAGTTCAACGTTGGTCAACTTTATCCGTTATCGGATAGACTGTGAAGCACATAAAAATAACGTGCTGTGATTGGTCAACGTACAAACGCAAACGTACGAACGGATAGCTATGAACCAGTGCAGTGGCGGTTTCTATATAGGAGCACGTGAACCCCCTACACAATGCTCGATTACATTGCATTTTTTACGCAGGACGGAGCACGTGCGCCAAGTAGGCGGGGCTACGTTGATTTTGTAGAGGTCTGCGGGCATAAGAGATGTAGCGGGGGTGGAGAGGGATACGGCAATTTTATATGAGCCGGAGCACATATGAAGTGTGCACCCGCACATATGTGTTCTGTTGTTTTCCAATTTAAAAATTGCCGCCATTCAGTAATAAGTAGCCGTTAAAATATATTATAGTTCAGTTGTTGTTCATGTTTGATGCATTACTTTTGTGTAACGGTTAATAAATAAATCAATAAAGTGTATCAAACTTATTATTTATTGCAGAAAGACGTAAATAACCACATGTGCTCGATTCGTTACGTTTTCCGTTCATTTTAAGTGACTGTAATAAAGGATAGCTACCTACTACATGACATGTAATTTTTTATACGATTTTAGTTAAAAATTCACATGTTCTCGATTTTGTGAACACCCTACGCTTTCGACCACGAACCGCCACTGCTATGAACACCCCTTAACAGCTGAGTATAAGTTCTAATTTGTGTTCCAACGAACGCTTATTTAGAATTAGTTCTGAACCGGTAGAGAAATCGCGTTTGCGCACTTTGCAGTTATGAACGGGTTCTGGAATTAGTTCTAATGGTTTTGTTGGAAAGAACCTTATGTCTCACTGTTACCCACCCACGAGTAAAGCCTAGTTCATAGCTCTCCGTTCGTACGTCTGCGTTTATACGTCAACGGATGAACATTTTTTTGCGGTTCATAGCGTTGCGTTTGTAACATACCATATGAATTTCCTATACTAACCGTTTTGTTGTGACAGGTCTAACCTCACTTTTTTCGTAAACGGATGAACGGACGCGTACAAAGTTCAACGTTGGTCAACTTTATCCGTTAGCGGATAGACTGTGAAGCACATAAAAATAACTTAATTGGTCAACGTACAAACGCAAACGGACAAACGGATAGCTATGAACTAGGCTTAACAGTGAGACAGATGTCACACGTGAATTAATAATAATCTGTGCTTGCCAATGTTATGCATACTACCAAATGAACCAGTGGAAAACTCCAATCATATATGATAGAATGTATGGCTACAAAAGAATTTTAATTATGGCTAATAATACCCTAATTCAGGGCATTGGAAAAAATGCGTCTCACTGTTACCCACTCTCCCCACCGTCACGCCCTAGTGGCCAAATCATGTGGCTATTATCGTATTGGTAGATTTCAGTAACTGTGACACTATCAGATGGCGCAAACACCTTGCAACCGTTTTGTGTATAGTATTTGCAAACTCTCTAGGTTATTGATATGAGGCATATATGAGGTGACTCGACATGGAAAGAATGAGGGCGTGTTTTGTTGTTAAAAAATCAAATGTCTGTCAATCAAAGTTCATAATATTAATTTTCATCGGAAAGATTTATTGCTGATTACCGCACTGCATTCTTTAACCGAGGTTTTTTCCTGTAACGCCGCACATAATTAAAATAGGCTTACTTCATGGTTTAATGAGATCGACAAATTTCTTGAAGACTCTGATGAAATTTAAAAATTTGAAGTATGTATTCTAAATATTTGAGCTTAAATGGATCCAAGTTGCACAGAATATGCAACTGGCGCTTGTCATGCATACAGTCTGTTCAATTTTATATATTTATAAAAAGAAAAACATTTACAAAGGACATTAATATTTATTATACATGCATTTATAACTATTCCTTACAAAGCGGTACAGATAATTCTTATAGATCAGGAACCCCGTTCGCGCCGCATACGCAAGCCGACGGTGGCTCAAATAGTAAACTGACAGTCGGTCCTTCTACAGCTGCAGCTACATTTACACCAAGCTCATATGTGAAGAAGGGATTTATATCTGTGATTGTTTTACTAAACACATTATTAACAGATTCCTCTCCAGCATCCAGTCCCAAATTAACGGTTACACTTTGAGGAAGTCCTCCGAGCATGAAATGAGCGGTAACGTTAACACCAAAACCACGCAGAGCTCCATTCAAACTACAAGGCGCGGTCCACGAAAGGACGGCCGAAACGTCATACGCGTCCAAACTGTCAACGTTGTAGGTAACTATAACGTTTTCTGGATATCCGGGTTCTGGAAAAATATTCGTAAATTATCACAGAAAACTTTTCAAATAATCCTGTTCTAACCTCCTGCTAAAGTACGTGCTGTTGCTGTGTTGCTTACAAGTGATACGCCCAAAGTATAATGTGTTGTAAGATTAACTTTGTAGGTATAATCCGGTAAACCTTTTACGAAATAACTACTCGCTTCGTCGTTGGAAATAGAGTAAGTAAATACCTCAGTATTAACTTCACAGCCGTCTGGTAAAGAATGCGCTGGTCCCAACGATTCTACAGTCAATTCGTAACCGACTACGAAATCGCTGCCGTATTCTTCAATCCAGGATACCAAAAATCCTTCTTCGCTAATATCGGAGATAATTAAATCTTTTTCGACTAGCGGAACTAAAATCAAAAGAATTATTATATTTCATAAATTGGAAGTACTTGGATAATTTACCTGTTCTAAACCTGAATTCGTTTCCAGCTGCTGAATTCTCCAACCTAGCGTCACAGGTGTATATGGTATCTTGTTCTAAATTGTCCAAAACTACGGAAAATAGTCGAGGAATATTATCGTCTACTGAAACTTGCCTAGCGAAGGAATCGCCATTATCGTTGCTACAATCCAGAGTCGCCGCATTTATAACGCATGAGTTCTCAGCTGCGTTTTGCCCTTGCAATCCAATAGTGGCTGTTGTAAATGTTGGTCTAGTGCTGATGTGGGAAGGAGGAGCCAATTCTAGTCAAAAAAAACAAGATTATATGACGCATCATTAATTATAAGTTGAACAAGTTTATACCTGCAGCTGGAGCAACTCCTTCAGTAACCGCCATGTTACCAACAACACCGTTAGCTGTACCCATTACAGTAAATATGTTATTCGAACACGGAACTAAGTTCAAACTTATACTGGTATCACGACTTATAGTTTGTGATTCGCCGAAATAATTTCGTGTTTGTACAATGTAAGAAATGTCGCAGTATGTAACTGTAGATGGCACGCCCCAACTTAATACATTGCCATTTAGGCCCAAGTTTGCGACTGCCGTGATATCTAAAAATAAACTTCTATTAGCTATTTGTGCTAAATTGAATTACAATAAAAAATCTCTACAAATTCACAAAAAAATAACACCCACTGTTTATAGCCGTTGCATCCAATTGCACTGTCTCCCTGACTACATCACCAGGCACTCCTTCAGATTCTATTTGGACAGAGAACAGGCTGTCAGCGCAGGGGATCCTATCAAACGCTGCACTCGTTGAAATTGTTGTCAAACTGTGTCGTTCATTACCATTTACGGCGAAGCTTACGATGTAAACAAGTGGGCATTGGCCGACAAACGCTTCGGACCATGATAACACTAAATTTTCACTATTATCTTCTACTACTAAATTCTCAACAGTACCAACTCCTAAGATATATTGCAATGTTAGCTTCATCATGATAATAATACAGCAATATAACTTACTAGTAGGTGACGGGTTAATTCCTTCATCCACAGCTCTTCCTCTACTTCCGGTAAAAGAGATGGGTTTGACTGTTATCATGTAATCGGTACAAGGTATCACTTCAATATCAAACTCATGATATAGACCAATTACTTCAACTGTCGTACTTCCTAGGATCTCATGTTCGTATGTCACTTCGTAGGCAACTCCACATTCTTCAGAATTCAACGGTGCTTCCCATGTTGCTCTTAGTGTTTCAGCTGTCTGGTAGACTTTTAAATCTCGCACACTGTCCAAATCTAAAATTTAAATTTATTGCAATTGTTTAAAAAACTGAATTAGGTCGATCCTACTTGACCAGAATTCAATATTAGCACTTGGTGGTGAAAATCCAGCCAGAGTTGTGAAGATGAATCCGTTACAGACGTAGTAAATATCAGGTTGTAGAACGGTGATCAAAATGTCGAAGGTTCGATGCTTGACATCACTAACCATTTGAGGGATAGTAAAGTTATGCGTATCAGATAAGCAGAACATCTGGAAGTGCGTTACTTGGCACATATTCTGTTCGTACGGTTCAGCCTCCCAAATCATTTGGATGGAATTGCAACTTGTAATCATATCCCTGAGATATGGGGCGGTTGTTGCTAAAAATAATTATTTGCTGCTAATACTAAGCTATAAATACATATGTACAGAATTACCTCTCATGCTGATTGTGGTACTGGCACTAACGGAAGTACCGCCTGCTGCTACTTCAATGGTAACTTCGGAGCAAGCAACGGCATTTGAAATAGCGAAGCTTGTATCTGTTGTCCAAAATACTCCATTTTGGGAATCAGCATTGCCGGTTACTATGATTTCAAATTCGCAATCGGCTGCACTACCAGTTGTTGTCCATGTAGCCACAAGATTAGGCTCTTCTTCTGTCAGCTGAAGATTTTGCACTGTAACACGTCGAAAGAAGTTGACGCGTTAAAATATATCTTTAGAAATTTTCTCTAAGTGGTGTACATTCAGTGGTAAACCAAGACCAACCAATGAAACAAGTAACAGCAAGAAAATAATTGCAATAGTATTTAGCGCAAAATTGGCTTTCCACTGTTTTTGGGACCAAACAATTCTTATTTTTGGATGAAACTTATGTGAAAATAAATACCAATTGTTTTAAGATATTTATCATTGAAAATTACAGACGAAGAGATTGATGATGAACACACTCTGCAGTTGAGGATGTGATTCAGAGGCGGGCATTGCCGAGTATTATACCTACTCAGCCCAGAGTTAAGAAGTTCAAGTTATTTTACCTGATAGACCAAACTATACCTTTTAAAATCTTCTGGTCTTACTTCTAATATGACAAAAAAAGGTGAGTATTAGTATGCTACCAAGCTGCTAACAATGTAGAAATGTCGTAAATCTGATCTGAAAGTGGTTGGTTCTTTGCGAAAATCAGAGATTACTAATTTGGCATGAGCGACTGCAGTATTGCCGGTACTGAACAAGCAATACCAGAAGATATAAAATCTAATTTCAGAAAATTCTGCCCTACATCTTCTAGCGATTATGAAGACTATGGCAGGTTTTATGGGAAGTCTGGGTTCCTTACAATCTGCAATGGCAGTAACGATGAAGATAACAGTAGTATCAAACCTAAGAAGACTGTATTAGCTTGATTTCCCAAACACAAATAGGTTTTTGGTACTTCGATGTGGCGAAATGGCTAAAAGTCCACTTTCCATTTTGATATTCTTGCTATAATTAGTGATTTTATTTCTCCAGCAAGCTTTCGAAATCTTGTTATTTACTTTTTACCTTGAAATGGTGCTAATGTCCAAGAATAGAAAAAATTGAATAAAACATGTTAGTTATCTCGAGACATTTCCTAATTGGCGATAGATGTAGTGATTCTATTTTTGGAGCAAATAAGTGTATCACGTAATTAAAACGTAAAAAGTTTTGACTCCCTAGTTATCACCAGACAATCTTTTTTTCTAAAAAAAGCGCCAACACTTTTGGTATATCTTTAGTTATCAGACAATTAGAAACCTTCATCCAGCCTTCCTTAAAAGATTAATTAGATTTTCATGTAAGCTACTACACGAAAACTAATCGTAACCGTTTTAGTATTCAAAATTTAACCTTGTTGTTGTTTTGCAATGAAGAAATATCATCCATCAATTCTCAAGATCTTAATTACTGATTGCAATCGGTCTAATGATCTTGGACCACTTAAAGATCCGTATCAAAGTTACTAAACCCATCTGTTCGACACACATTCTTACAGTGCATTTTTTTAGAATAAATGCCACAAATATTATTTTCATTTTAAATATGTCCTCATGAGAAGTCATAATAAATCGGGGTAATTCATATAATTTGTATACAATGTTAATGTACATTTAGACAACAATAAAATCGATTAAGGGATTATTGAATCTTCGAAAATAACTTATCGTGATCCTACATATCCTGCTGAGAATAGGATTTACGTAAGTGTCTTATTTTAGTATCGTGTCATGTGATCTAAATTGCAATCATTAACCACTCATTGGTAGTGAAGCCGTTTCCTAAGATTGCAATGATATGATTTTAGTGAATTACCTTCCTTGATAGGTAGATATTAAAAGTGCATATGTACACAACTACAACGATTGCATCGCTTGAACGACTCAAATTACGTTTCATTGAAGTTAAGCAATTAATCGATGTCGTAAGTTTTATTATCGGGAAATATTATTAAAGAAGATCATTGCTTCTTTAAAGATTGTTGTCATAATAGAAGCTTTACTGACAGCTTCGATTCAAATTTAAGTTAGCAGCCATCTTTGTTAGACAAAGAAGAGAAAATAAAGAATCCTGCAAAATGTTGCAAGACTTTTAAACTGTAGCATGAAAGACAAATTTTTTCAAGTTCTTCTATATAAATGTCCTCCTCTTAATTGGAAACAGAGCAGGAGACCCTAAGAGGACATTAAAAATATCTCCAGAAAAAAAATTAAAATGGTGAGCAATAAATTGTATTTTTGTGACAAAATATTAATTTATGAGATCAAGGAAAAGAAATCGGTGACAGGTGTTAATAAAGCCCAGATGATTGCCAAAATGTCAAAATTATGTAAAGACCTGCAGATGCTAGATGCTTGTCCTTATGAGTCAAACTGCCATAATGGAAGAAGGTGTCTGTTGTATCTTTATTTCAATCCCATTAAGCCAACTCAAAATAGATATGTACAATCACAATGAAAATACGTTATGCTAGCTCATTTTTAACTGCGTAAACTTTTTGTGTTATTTGTTTGGAAGACGTTTTATAGGAAAAACAGATTATCAGCTCCTGCTGCATGAGTTTTAAGAACATCTTTAGATGTAATGTTATCAAAGATGCCCTACGCATATTCTTGGAAGAGACCTAAAAGTGTCAAATGCTTTAAAAAAAAGAGATCTACTATGTAAGACTGTCAATACTGGAAATTTAGGAAATTACCTTAGGGGATCGTCTATACTTTAGAAAAGAAATACCATGTGTGCTAGTGAAAATCCTCAAGACTTATATACCATCTTCTTTATCTACAAGTCCGATCGTCTCACTTTGCAAAAAAGTATGACCTCAAGTTAACTTGAGCAATCTTCTTCTATGCTTAGGGCAATAGAATAATTGAAGGATAGGTGCTTTATTGAAGCGTATCAGAATAGGTAACGAAGATCCTGTTATAACATTCCTAGATAATCATTTGACATCTCGGCAAAACTACCCCACACCTTCTTCCTTACTAAAAAGCAGTAAATTCAGAAATAGAATTCTTGTAAAAACAGAAGTCCTTACGCCAAAATACTCTATGCAACCTGCCCAAACAGCACTTGTAGTAGTCATAATGGACAGAATGTATCTAGCGGCTCATTACATAAAAATTGAAGGTTTGGATGTATCTCAGGAACAGAAATGCTATAACGGTGATATTTCCACATATTTGGCATTGTGTTTCGCTTTCCCTCAAAAGGATTCAGTAGACAATTAAGTATTAAGGAACAATGTCTAGTTTCTGCGATATGGTGCACACTACCTCATGCTAGTTCTTACGCCAGGAACTACTCCGATCAAAATTTTGCTGAAAGAAATATAGGTAAACGATGAATAAGCTTGTAAATAAGCAAATGTGGTGTTCTTAGATTTTTATTTTCGGAGTAATTGAAACAGGACTGAATGTTCTGCTTAATCGAAGATGGATTGGAAATTTAGAAAGAGATTAAAATATTGCCAGTATTGTGATGCAGCGACCAATTACTTAAATTGCTATACAAAATTTTGACAAATGCCACTATCATTTGATAACTAAGTAACTCCCATATTGAAGGCATAACAAATGAGGACATCTTTATTCCTACAGTTTGTTCTGTTTGTATAGATTTCTTACCGAAAATCGCTAACACATTTTCTATTCTATTTTGTAAAAATATTCCTAAGGCACTTCTAGAAATTGTCCAAAGATAATATATAATAAGAATTCTAGAACAAATAAAAACCAAAGTGAAAGCATAAGAAGACCCAGAAGCATTATAAAAGTTAATATAACACGTGCCACTAATAACTATAATACTAAAACATTATCAAAATGTCGTCTTTTGGACAACACCTAAATATACTTACCAGCACAATCTTGTGATGTAACAAACGAAAAGAACGTGCAAAGCACAAAGCCCCACAATAATTTGGTGGTGGCCATATTTAAATTATATTAAAAAAAACACTATCAAATATACCGAGCCGCTAATTTCGGTACTTATTCGCATCAAGTAATAACTAAATCTGCCTAGGACAAGTTTTTTAATTTAAGTACTTTGCTTTATCTCTAACGCTATTGATAAAGTAAGCAAGTTGATTTACTAACTTATCGATATTGGCAATCTTTAATTAAAAAATCTCCTCGAAAAGAACAGGAAATGAATGGCTTTTGATTTTATCCGACGTTATTGCAACGATCTAATCTGGAGTTATAGATCTTCCTTGTTGTCCTCTTTTGCTTTTGTTTAAATTATGAACCTCCCAAGAATTGCTTTGCGCAATAAATGAATTTTATTGAATAGATAAGACATAATTAAGTGAACCGGTAATTTACTAAACTTCTTGAGTAGTTATCGGTCTATAAAGTTTTTGTAATATTGAATTATTAGTTCATTGAAAATGTTGATTATGTTGCTTGTTCGATGATACCGCTAATCCTTTTCTTCCTTCGTGGATGATATCAAAATATACTTTAAACAGTCTCTGATGTATGAACACAACAAATTACAAATAGAAAATATATTCTTTCCTAAAAACCAAAAAAAAAAATAGTTGAGAAGGTTCAATAGCTTTTGAAAACTTAGTCCCCAAAGATCTGCAAATTAAAAAGTAACTTTTTTCATGTTTCTCAATGCGCATAAATTCATTCAAGCAAATGTAGGTCGTAGAATCGGGTAAGACCAGCTGATAACATTGTTTTACAGGGTAAAGCCTGGCTTTTACGGCAGCGATTTACGATGGTGATTATCGGAAAACATGTATTTAGATTTGCTTTGTTTTTAATTTTAAGGATATGCATAAATTATTCAATCTCTTTAAAACTGCATGTATTATTTTGACCAGGATATAATCAGATCCTGCAATAGTCGTACAGAACAAGTTATGAATCTTTGTTTATATGATAATTATATCCTCTTGATCAAACTTTGATAATGTGGAACAATTTGTTGTTTGACAGCCATTGATAGCAGACTACCGCGTGATTTGAGGAGAAAGTGGACAAAATGAAAGTGAAAACATCACTCAAACCAAGACTAAGTTTCATAAGTATTATGGGAACTCTGCACCATCAATTTCAATGGTAAAAGAATGGCTTACTGAAGTGGCCCTACAAGCACAGAAGATGCCGAACGTTCTGGACGCCCAGTTGAGGGTCTCTACACCTGAAACAATTAAAATAATTCAGGATATGGTGTTGGCCGATCGGGGATTGAAAGTGCGAGAAATTGTGGAAGCCATAGGCATATCAGTGGTTTCAATTTTAAATGACCACTCGCCATGATATCAACCATTTTACTACTGATGGAAGCCTTTAACAAAAATAAAGATCCTTCCAGCAACGACTCCTGGAATAATAGTTCTGTATTAGTTAAAGTGGTTCAGTTATTGTTAGTCCGCCAGAAATATCTTGCAATTCCGAATTATCCTAGACCACCAAACTTTAGCAAACTGACACGTCACCATATCATGCGTATTGTACGTTTTTATATTTTTATATAAGATTTTCGAGCAAACAAATATAATAAAAATAGAATGTCATTTCTTACGAATTCCTTGTTGACGAGACGCCTTTTATAAACCACAGAGCTACTAATAGCAAAAACAGCAACACAAATATGCATTAGTGAAGAGTGGAAAAGAAAAAACATCAGTGTCTTTGAATTCCCTGCCCATGCAGTGGAATAATTGTCAAGAAACCCATCAACTCCTACACAATTGACGTCAATTTGAATAATCTAAACGTAGCAAGATATTTTGGAAAATGCCAATAGGATACTTGCAGATGCAACTTCCACGCCCCAATTTTCTCCTTTCCCTAAAGCGTTCCTTAGTTGTATGGAAAAGAAAAGAGTGAAAGTTGTTAAAAATGTCTAGCCGATTTGCTCTCGATTGGGCGTAGTTCTACTATTAATTTGCGGAATTATCTCAAATAAAACTTTACTAGCAAAAACCAACCATACATGAAAATATGTTTGAGCAAATGGGAAATAGTTATACTGAAACTTAGAAATAAGTAACAGGTCGGATCCAGCACTTGCTAGAGTTAAAGCATTACAAGCCTTTATCTGATCTCATGTAGATGTACAATTATTATTTGACCAACAACATCTAACCAGGTGAATTCTAAAAATGGAATCTTCACCACTAGATGAATCCTAATGTTAATGAGAGAAAAACTAAACGACCTTATATGCTGTCTTAGTTAAAACAGAAGCCCTCTGAACGATTACACTGATCAAAAAGTGTAAATAATGCATGTTTACATATTACATCCCATTTAGGCCCTTTTTGCACTTGTCTAATAAAATACAGGATGGTCTAGATACGACATAAACTATAACAAAATACAAAACATTCCGTAATCGTAGAGTAACAATGATTGAAGCGTGCCATACTTAATATGGTGAAACGCACTATACATAGAAATAATCAACATAACTTCTCTTTGTCATTTTTTTGGTAAATATAAACAGACAAAATGATAGACTGATACACTACTTGATAACAAATTCAAATGCATTACCTACGGGTAAAGGTCTAATAAGAAGATAGTTTTGATAAGATTTGAAACAAATATAGAAGCAGCACGCTTCAATCTTTGTTGCTCGCACGTTATATAGCAATATGTGAATCAATGATAAGGTAGAAACATTTTCGTTGTCGATACAAGCACAATAAAAAAATTGAAATATAAACAAGCCTTTAACCGGTTTTACTTGGAGATTTAAAAAAGATTACGTAAATTATATTTTGGATTTGGAGGTGTTTTTGTCTTTGAAACACTTTCTGATACAAAATCGAACAGATAAGACGAATAGTTTGTGTTTGGTTTTATATGCTATCTATATAATTTCATACATATACACACTCTGAAACATCTGTTTTTAATTAAAATAAATTGGTTATTAATCTAACCACTCAAAAAGATATGCATACATACAAATTAATAAATTATAACTTAACATGCAATTTATAAATTCTCTGCTGAGTTTTATAACTTGCAAATCTAAACTATCCAAGACGAACACGTTTTGTGAATTCTCATAATTAATTTTCCACATTTCTCAGTACCTATAATTATTGCATGTAAGTTATGTTCGATGTATGTTAGGGATTGTACAATTATCTTTTCAACAACCATCGGTTAGAAATATAATAACCTTTATATCGCCGACTTATTAATTGTCAGATAATTGCGATTAAAATTCAATAAATTTAAAATTAAATTGATATCATGATTCAACAGTCGCCGATCAATAATATCTTCGATCTTACGATTTATACTATAAATTCTTGTCTAATATTAGAAAACAAGTAAACAAGAAAATTATAAATAAAACAGTAACAATAACGTGAAAGGATTTCTGCCTTTCCTGTCATTTTTGATACGAAAAATCAATATAAATCATTTTGCTATACATATATTCAAATATGACTCAAAATCAGATTTGAGTTTTATCTGTAGAAGTAATTAATTTAATCATGTAGGAATTTTACAGAATCGCAAGTGTGTATTGTACAATACATTCTAGCAGGAAAAGGAAGAATCTACTTTGTGATAATTGCATGTGTGATAATTTTGTGTACCATTAATCCTGAATTAAGGATTTTAGATTGGATTTAGAGATATGTGTGGGCTTTGCAATTAGCAGAACTCAGGCCACTAATGCGGCTATCACGAAATTAAATGGATTTCTTTTGAGCTTTCATTTTTACATGCGTTATGTTAAGCTGGCGGAACTACTAATTTAATTGTTTAATGTATTTTTTATAAAATCTTATCTATAGAATCAAATAACGTTGAGTAAGCAACAATATCTCCTTTACTTTTCGAATTTAGTAGAGCAAAGACTGGATATAAGGTACCAGAACTGGTACTGTCATCCACGAGACCCGGTAACTAGCAATCATCCAACACTCTGAGAAGCCAACACCAGTAAACTACAAGCTCAAGTTTCCTTCAAGGTGTCCTATCTATACTAGCCCTCGACCATTTATAAAATCACGCAAATTATATTCAAGTTGGTTATTGTCGGCTGGTCTTGCTGGAACGGATTTCCAGACGCGTACATTTACACGTAACATTTTAGTCTTCATTTACGTCATCTTAACCAAATTACAACGTAATTATTACTTTGAGCCACGTAAATATGTCACAGGTCAACAATGAGTTATAAATAATTTTCATCTTATTACGCCTTTCTGATCAGAAATTACCAATTATTCACCAGAATTTATTATTACTGTACGTATGGACATAAATCAAAGAACAGGATTCGTCTTTCAAATGAACCTCAAAACAATCACCACTGGTTCACGGTTCTCTCCCATACCTACATACATTACTTATCTTATTCATTTTATTTGGATCGTAAGTACGCTAGAAAGTAGTCGATCTAATGCTGCTAGCATTAATCTCACCTGCATAAACTAAATCTTGAAGTATCTTCAGCGAAAATAATCTCGCTCTTTACAATTGAAGATCTGACCAGCATTTCATTACGTGGACAAGCTACGGAAAGAGACACAATACTACAACAAAACTAACACCACAAAATGTTTATATTCCAACTGTTTTATTTAAATTTTGTTTTTTTTGTCAGATATGCAACCCATTTAACAGCATGGTACTGGCTGTACATAAAATTCCTAGAAAAATTCATTTTACATATTGACAATTCAAGTTTGACAGATTAGGTTTATATTCTAAATAATTACAAGTAACTGACAGAAAAGTAATTTCAATATGTCTTGAAAATGATTTCCTTTATTATCTACGCAAAGAATTATTCTATTTATATTAGTATGTGACTTTCTGGTTAGAAAAATTAGGAAAATTTATTTTGTTACCAACTTAATAGATCACGTGGATTTCTAAGCAGTAAAAGCTCTATACTTGCGTGCAATGTGCATATAACCTATTAGCAATAATAAACAAGTACCTAATTTGCTACTAATACTTATAAACTTCTTACAGTGACACATCGGCTTATTTTGAAAAGTGCCCTCTACGGACCAATAGATAAACCTGGATGAAGCCGAGTATGAGTATGTAATGACAAAACTCGCACCTTATCATTTGTATCTTTGTTCACTTCTATAATGTAGACGTATTGTGTGATACGATTTAAATGTTGATGATGAGTATTTTACGTATATCTTTAGTTTATACTTTTAATGACGTATCGGACAAGATCCATAAATCCGACTATTTTTCTTTAAAATGTCAGCTTTTCACCAACTATCCATTGAACATTTTTGCAAAATACTTAAAGAATACACTGTTGTTAATGTAACATCTAAAATATCAGAAGCAACACTGTATCGAAGGCAGAAAACATCAAATGGCGGAAACAATTTTGATGTATAAATAACATATCTCCAGCGATATTACAAACACCATCGTTATGTAAATGTTCACAACATTCACTGAATAAACGCATGTCTTTTTTTATTTGAAGACCATCTAAAAAGACTAACTCTACCAAATCTACTGGTTGTAATACAAGCTTTTTTAATTTCAAAAACTATTAAATATCTTATAGAATTTCAAAACGACATAATTGACAAGTGACGTCATTTTTCAGACCGCCCCTACACTGAATCACACGGTCACATTGACGTCATATTGACGTTCACAGAAAGAAGAAATGGGATAGTTTCAATGGATTCTTTTATGGAAAGCGTCCGATTTCTTTTTCTTTAAATATCACTCAATTTTATATTCAACTAGATACGTTACATTGATGTTTGCGGGCGACGCTACTTGTGCACCAAACTCGCGACCTCTAGGTGTGCACGTGGTCTGTTGTCGGAAGTGCAAAATCTTTTACAGCAGACAAATTTTTTTAAATGGAAGTTGTTCAACCATCTGAGCATTTTATTATTTTTATTATTCAATTAACGAGTGCAAGTTCTAAATTAAGCGCGTTCGCAAAAATTGTTTTCAATTAACTGTATTTGTATATACGTGTAAGCCACAATACTTCAGCACTAAACAAGTCATCAGATTAAGCCCAAAGGTTATGAGTCAGTTTGGATATCACATAAACTTAAGAGAATGAAATAAAAGCCATTCCAAGATATATAAGTTTATATTTTCAATAAAACACATCAATATGTATATCACAATATCAATAAATATCTAAAAATTATAATAAATACATAATCTCTTCACCTCAGCAGAAAAATCCCGCAAAAACAACAATCATTCTAGAATGACCAGACCAGGTTATCTTGAATATCAAGGCACTAATTGTATATATATAAAATCCAATCTAATACGGCAAAAAATGACAAAGAATACATCTTCAATCCTATATTACTTCAAACCAACATTCGTGGTGATTCTTTCATAGACGGTCCAGGCCATGGCGGTCATCAATGTGCGTCTTAACATTCTAGGCACAATTCCCTTGAAATATCCTCTAATACCATATTTTCCATGAACGTAAACCACTACGGACCACAATCCGTTAAACTTATTCGGATAAAGCTGCATTTTCGTTTTTAAAACATCCGCAGGTTGGGTGACTACAGATGCTAAGATTCCAGCTGTCACACCGCAGGTGAAATGAATCGGGGATCTATATGCCGAATTTAGTAGATCTACAAAGAATAGATTAATAATTATTTTTCGGTTAAGATTAAATGATTTGCAGAATTACCATCTGAGACTAGCAATTTCGTTTGTGTGTAAAACATCAGGTACAATCCGGAAAATGGTGCGTCTCTAAACAGAGTTGGTAAAAGACCGCATGTCATGCCTTTAACGCCTTCAGTGCGGTATATTTCGCGTAAAGCATTGGCTACGCTGTTGTAACCGTAGACACCACTTTCAAATCTGTAAAAATAAAACATATTTCGATTAAAATATGGTGCGCGGTTAATATTAGATTTAGTGATAAAATTGTGTTAAAGGTTAGTTATGTGGGAGGTGACCTAACATATTTTGGATTCACAGACTAAATAAACAACAAAAAAGTTCAATCTCGAAGAAACATGTCGGCTAAAGTCTAACGCAATTTTCAAAAGACCTCGTGCTGTTTTAGATTAGATATTTAATAATAATTTCAATTCAATTTATTGCGTATAGAAACTTTCCAATGATAAGATTATACGTCTTCCTATTTTAATTAGACTCACCTTGTCTTAACTACAGTCATCGGAATTAATATAATTCCGCTAATACTTCTAGCAACAACGCCCAGGCAAATCGACTCCAGGGGACCAGGAGCCTTGTCCAGGAAGAAGGAACTTTTTAAGTAATCTAAGATAGAAAAGTAGAGGCCAACTCCCGGTACACATCTTGATAGGCTCTGTAATGGAGAGAGATACATGATTTGAAAATTGTGTAATCGTATATTGCATCATCTTTGTTTTCATGGGAATTATTGTTATAATTTGACATTTTGAAATGGACCGCCAGTTGTATTTAATTTTAATAGATTTATAAAAATATCAGCATTATTTTGAATAATTCGTAGCTTATTGAACTTTAATGAGGCGAAATCCTTGTGCAACGTTAGTTTACTTCATATTTTTGGCGTCATTCAAGTTACGGAATAAAATCTGCAACAGTTAATGTTTGACACAGAAAATTATAATACTTTCTGCATAAAATAAATTAATCTAACTAAAACTAAGCTAAACTGTAATTTAATTATTTCGTTATACAGTAAAACGTATGCAACCGACATTAAATCGGTCTACAGGAAAAATAAATGAAATCTATGTCAGATATCAAGACTTACCGGTGTCATTCCCCGCCATAGGCCTGTGATATGTTCCTTTTGAATGATATTCGAGAAAATAGTAATCATGCCAGCACCACTTCGGCCACTGAAAATTTAAAAAACAAAAATATTACTATTGGATACTTGAAAAGTGTGATTATCTTAATTATGTGGTTTTAATCCTGTTGTGGGGAACTAAGTTGCTACCCACAAAAAAAAA